>JAUZSX010000041.1:964844-979900 GCA_034780655.1 Idiosepius hallami
AAAAAAAAAAACAAGCCGCGCGTGCGTGGTACCCCTAGCTCTAAAAGTCCCCGAGGGACGCAAAACAGATTTTTCCCCGTGGTAAACACTGTTCAATTTGTGAATTCAATAATACCCTCCACATTTTGGCCAAGTTTAAAAAAAAATTGAAGGGATGGATCAAAAGTTATAGGCCGGAAAATGTTATTTTTGGCTGTTTTGGAGCATTTTTACCCCCTGGGGTGTTAATGAGATTTTTTTTTCAAAAAAAATCTAACCTGACCGAGGTTACAACTTCATGCAAAATTTCAGAAAAATTAAACGGATAGTTGCAGAGAAAAACGCGAACGAACGAATAGGCCTCAAAACATAGGTTTCCCTCATTAAATATCAGGGTACCAATTATAGAAATGAATGAAACATTGGTAATTAAAAAAACAAAAAAACATTTTAAACGATTGCGTTTTCTTTAACCCAACTAGTCAATATCAAATTCATTAGAAGACCATTAGGGGCAAAATATATCGCTGTCTTTTGCCTTGGGTCGCTTCTTCTTCACTTTGGGTCGATCATTTTTGGTCTAAAATACATTTAATCTACATTTACATCTTTAAAATGTAAGGAATGGGTTAATTTTCGTTTGACTTAAAAACGATGTTTAATCTTGTTTTAGTTGCTTTTTTATTCAATCAACTCGACTTCTTGATGTTATATTTTTAGTCTGGAAAAAGAATTAAATTGCAGATTAAAAAAGAAAAACGAATGAATAAATGTAAACGTTTGTTTGTGTACACAAAAATAAACCCTTCTTCGTTTTCGGAACAAATATGAAATAATAGTGGAAAGAAAGGTTGAATGCTCATGAATGAATGTTTTCTATAAAACAGTTTTCTAGACTCATATGAATCTAATTAATAGTCTTTTTATTTGCTTGAATGATAATATAATAATAATAATAATAATAGTTAAAAAAAAAAAAGAAAGACGTCATTTCAGTCAGTACCGACTGAACTAATTGGTCGGTCATTGAGACTGATGTGACCCAGTTTGCTCTATTTTCGTAAATTGCTGCTGGATTTTAGACCCATAGAAATATACTATGGAGTTAGGAAATTAATAAATAAAATAATTTTCCAAATATATGTTGTATAATTGATTTAGATTTGACTTCAGCAATACTCTTATTCATTGTTCACTATGAACTGATGTTAATTGCAATAAGGAGTCAAGCAAGCAGCAGCAGCAGTAGTTTTGTACACACATCCGGGCTATTAGCATTATTCACAAATCCGGACAGCCAGGATTTATTTTAGAAATCCGATCCCTTCTCTTGTAATTCGGGATTATTGATTCTTGGATCTTTATCTCGATACAACCATATTTTTTTAAACATTTCTTTATACACAGACCCATCTTTAATAATAATTTTTAAAAAAATCTTTGTCATAATGATGACATCTGAAGAAGAGAACTTAAATTATTCCTTTGTTAACGATGGCAAAGAAGATGATATATTTAATGGTTTAAAAAGAAAGCATGTCACTTTAACGATTTCACAAAAAATAGACATTTTATATAAGTTAGACCAAGGTTACTCTGCCCGAACCTTGAGTGGTCACTACGGTGTGGGGACCTCTACAGTTTATGATATAAAAAAACAGAAAAAGAAAATTTTGAGGTTCTATGCAGACTATGATTCAAATAATAGTCTCGTTCGACGAAAAACCATGCACGGACCCAGATCAGTTGATCTGGATAAATCCCTATATGAGTGGTACCAGCAACGTCGAAATAATGATCAGTTAGTTACTGGGCCTATTTTAATTGCTAAAGCAAGACAATTGCATCGTTTATTACGTATAAGGGAGCCGTGCGAGTTTTCCACTGGCTGGTTACAAAGGTTTAAATTACGCCATGGTATACAAAGTTCCAAGAGATATGAAAAAAGAAAAAATGATTTTGATCTCCAGGTAAGTAATATTCAATCTGTTTTTTTGTTTTTTTTCTTTTCGGTTTTCCAAACTTTATCAGATTAGTAACAAAAATAATACACTTCTTGGATAAATTTGATAACGCAAGGAAAATCTCAAACTATGAAATTATAAAAAGAAACAGACGATTGAATAAACCTTCTTTTCCCTTTCTTTCTTAAAATTATTTATTCCGCCCTGCTGCGGTATTTTGAAAAAAGATAAATAATTTCCAATATACTTTGTAGTACAGACAGACAACAGCCAGCAACTCACTAAGCAAGGAACAAGAGTAGTAGTATTAGAGCCTTATTAGAATAATAGTTTTTTCGTTTTACACAAAGTTCAAATACCAGTTTGGGTTTGTTATTTACTTCAAAAGGGTTTTTTTTTTTAGAGAAGCGTGAGTGAATAAATCCTTGATTTATCGATTGAAAAACGTTTGTGATTTTCCTAATAGAAAATTGATTTATTTACTCACTATCGATCGGTATTATTGACTTCACGGAGAAATTGAAATAAATGTTTTTTTTTGCTTATGATTTTAAAACTAGAATTTAAAAAAAAATGAAATTCCATGTTAAATTAAAAACATTTTGAAATAAATCCTTTCCCTCGGAGAGTGAAAATGGTGTTTTTGGCTTGATTATGTTTTAGTTCTAATTTTGTTTTTATTTGGTTTCTCTTTGATTTTTTCCAAATAAACTGAAGTTTATGTTCCTTTTTTTTTTATCTCTAAATTCCAAATTAGATCACAAACAAAATATTACACTACTACCCACCCCACCCACACAATCGGTTTTGTCTGTGACTCTGAAATGTGACAATTATGTGTATGTGTGTGGGATATTGGTGGTGGGTGGGATGGTGGTGGTGGTGGATGCATTTATTTGTGACACTTTTTGTGTGTGTGTGTGTGTGTGTGTGTCCATACCAAAAAGAAATTTTGTAGTAAACCACTAAACCAGAGAATTTCAGCCAAAAATCTGAAACTATTTAAAACCTCTTGTTGATCACAATGATCAGATTTAAAAGCCTTTAATTAAAATAATAACAACAACAATTTGTTTTTAACAAATTAAATCTATTTCCTCGTTGAATTTTGGGACGTGCGTGACGTGACGTGGTGATGGTCACTGGTGTGTGGTCAAGTCTTATAGTTTTTTTTTAAGTTTTTTCCAAATTTTCGGTGAACGCTTTTCTTTCTGCCTTCTCTTATTTTTATTTTTTTCGGAAAAAATTTTTTTTTTTACAAATTTATCTTGATCTTCGTGATTATTCACTAAAAACCAATATCAAAGGTGATTATTGTGTGGTAGTGTGAAAAATCTTAAAAAACGAAATACTTTTTATTTTGTTTGAAGAAACCTCTAATAAATATTTCGTTTTCTAAAGTAAGTTTATTTGATACACACACAGTAATAGTAGTACTACTGAGTACACAACACACACCCGAAATAATTTTGTACGCCCCTAATTTTAGGGGTATACAAAATTATTATAAAATAAATAATATCAAATTTTAATTTTTATGAAAAACAAAAGCTACAGTAGACACATTAAAAAAAAGACTTACACGTAATTATTATTTTATGTTTTTTTGGTGATACCAAAAAACAAAAAACCAAAACAAACTAAATCAGTTTTAAAGACTCTAACAAACAGTAAAAACCGAAAGAGAAGTAAATAAAATCGCTGAATTCAATGTCTGTAAAACCATATTTACAATGACTTTGGACTTTTAGTTAACAACAACAATAAGGAAAAATATATTGTTAAAAATTCACATAGCATGTCTGTGAATGGATGAATAGCGTTGTTTGTTATTGTATTTCGTACAATGACACTTAAACCGATTTCAAATAATAACGATTGTCTGGACCGAATTGAATTAGTCGCTATATCGTCTCTCAATGTTTTATTGTTTTCTTCTTTGTTGCCACTCTGCTGTGCTTATTTGCTCGTTTCTCGGCTACTACAACTACAACTACCGTTTTTCTATTTGTTCTTCTACTTCTGCTTCACAACCCAGTTGTTATGTCTCCTTTGCAGGCTGCCATCGCTTGTTGTTGGCTAGCTGACTCGTTGCCTACTAACTCACCAATATAGCAGCAGCAGCAGGCAGATTGATAATTATTAGTTGTACTCACAAATGGAACGGTTACACTTTTTATTCAATTTTGACCTAAAATATATTTTTCCCTTAATTGTTGAATTAATACTTTTTTTCCTAATCAAAAAAGAAAATGGATATAATGATGACACTCTATTTTAGCAACAACCAACCCACTTCTTTACCGCCATCTTAATCCATCCATTCACATAACACACTAGAGCAGAGCACACACACACACACACACACACACACACACACACACACACACACACACACTGTAGTGAATTTATTCCGAACTTTAAAGAAAATATATAACGAAGTTATTGTTACAAGGTGAACGTTTTATATTGTAATGAATTCAGAAAATGATGATTTGATTAGATGTTATTGTTAAATGAAAGGCTGACTTCAAATAAGATACCCAGGTTAAACAAACCTTGCGACATATTGTGATATCTGTCTGTTGGTTGTGTTTATCTTAAAATGGCGTCTGATTCTGTTGAAGCAGCAGCAGGCAATGGAGCTGGTTTGTATTTAACAAATGCTTTGAACAATGAGGAAATAGAATGTATTTTGAATAAGGATTCTAAGTCAAGCCAACAAGCAGAAAAATATGCTGTCCTTAAATTCCGGCATTACTTGGCTAAAAGTGGAGAACCATTATCTTTAGAGAACTTGTGTTATCATGTCACAAGTGGAAACATGGATGCCAAAAAACGTTTATTGGCTTATTTGACTACTTTCTTTGGAGATCTTCGTAAAGCTGATGGTAGCAAATATAAATTTAATGCCCTAAGAAGTGTAAAATATGCTTTGAATCGTTTCACTCTTAAATTTGGTGTTGATTTCTTAAATGACAGTTTTCTGAAAAAACCTTTAAATGATGCCTGGCTGGCCTTAGGAGAACAACTAAAGCAGGAAGGTATGGCTGATGTTCAGCATCATGATATTTTATCCCTTGAAGAAGTAAAGAAAGCTTATGCTTGGTGCAACAAAAACCTTTCTGATCCAGATCGTTTACAAAAAAGAATATTTATGGATATATATCTTTATTTTGGTCGCCATTGTCGGCAAAATATCCCTCATTTGACAAAGGATAATTTTGGAATGGATGTTGATTGCAATAATATTCGTTTTGTATATTTCATTGAATCAGATTCTCCTGTCACTGTAGCAAGTGATGCCTTGAGAAAAGGTAACAATCAGTTGGTAATGAAAGAACGTCCGGGCGATGCTAATTGCCCAGTGAGCACTTTTCTTAAATATGTTTCAAAACTGGACCCACATTATCCCAGATTTTTCTGTCATCAAAAACTCAATATTGATCCATCTTATCATACTGTTTGGTATACAAAGCAACCTATGGGAGAAAAGAAAATGGCTGAGATTATGAAGTGTATTTCAACAGATGCTAGCTTGAACAAAATCTATACTAACCATTGTCTTCGATCTACTTTACTTTATCTGATGGACGAAGGTGGGCTGGATGCCAAAGATGTTAGTAGACTGACTAGTAGTAATCTTATCCACTCTACCCAACACACATCAAGCCCAGGAGTGTCTTTAGCCTCACCACTTACAGCTGTCACATGGCCACCCCAATCTAATAATCACCAACGCAACAAATTATTACAGGTAGGTGGGGTATACTTATAATAATCCATAATTATCCTTATAAGGTTAGTGACTCTTTGCATGAGTTTTTGTTTGTATATTACAAAGTCCAAAAGATATTAATAAGAATTTTGTTTTCCTATTTTTGGTGTTTTTTTTCCCTTTATATTGAAAAGAATATTCTCCAGTTAAAAATATAAGACAATTTTTCATGTTTTCTAATCTTATGAAAAATGTTTTATTGAATGAATATTTAAAAACAAATGATGAACATAATACATAAAGCTTTAATACAGACGGACATAGTCTAAAATAGAAACCTATCAATAGAAAGACCCACTTTGGTGATTTTATTGCAAAATTGTGCCTCTTTTGAGCAGTATTTTACTTTCTGTTGAAAGAAAAATAAGAGAGTTGGATAAAAAAATAATTTGAATCTGATTAATTTTTATATCATTTCTATCAATTATTTTTTTGTGTGAAAATCCTTCTTACCTTTTTTTTTTTAAATTTTTGTACTGCTTTTTCAAAGAATAAGACCAAATGATAAGGTTGGAAAAATTTAAATTTCTGTCATTTTATTAACTTAATAAAGAAACATTACCACACAGGAAATATTCAATGATATTTTTGTGACAATACAGTTGATAAGGACTTAGGCTTTGGAACCAATAATACAGAGTTCAAATGTGTTGTTTGTTGTTTTGTTTTAGTTACAGTCAGGTTATTATTTAGAAAGTTATGACTTCCCACATCTCTTCAAGATGTGGATTAAATAGTATGGCTGTTTCTATTTCAGACAATGTCTTGACGAAAGAAAGATGTTTGTAAAAAATGATAGTTCTTGAATCTTAGTATTAAGTGGCTTGATAAAGTTGATAAACCAATGTATTATCTGGGGAAAAATTATCCTGCATTTTTAATTAAGAATTAAAGATCCAAAATTAGAACTTGTTTTTTTGTCATTTGTTAGCTTAAAGAAATTAGTTATTTTAAGAAGAGTCATTCTCTTAATAGTGACTAAATGTACACAGTTAATTTCGTTTGGATTTCGTTACCTGCAAAAATCATAAAACTTTTGACATCACTTTATTTTAGGAAATTAATATAATGGGTAGAGTGATTTATTTTGTGCTTTTTTTACCACCACACACCATTCTTTCTGTTCAGAAATAGTTATTGTTTGTTCCACAGCCAGAAATTTCAGAAAAAATCGTTTGTTTTAATTTAACAATAACAACATGCCTCAACTATTTTAGGTGTTAGTTTTGAATGATATTTTAGTTGTATTTTGTAATCATAAGTCTGTTGAAGTCTAAACTTAAAATTACATTTAAAAATATTTTTTTTCATTCTGTAAAAATAAAAATAAATCAAAACTATAACCCTAAAAAAACAGATTCAAGCATAAAAAAAATAGAAAAAATAAAAGTCTAGATTCTACAAAAAAAACAAGTTTTGTTTATTATATCTTTAGACGAAATGCGGCTTTAGTCTTTAGACCTTCATTTTATCACTGTGTGGTTGTCTGTCAAGGTCAAAGTTCGTTGTGTGAGTCTTATTTTCAGTTTTTGTGCTTTCCCTTCGTAAAGAGTGCCTGTCTTGCTTCTTCTTCATCACAATTCTCCTTTTCTATGATTTTTTAAAAATAATTCAAAATGAATTTTGACATTAGTTTTGTCCAATCAAGACGCGGAAAAGAGAAATTGTGTTACAATGAATTTTATTATACGAAAAATAATTCGACTAAAAATGCTAGTTATTGGCGTTGTGAAAATCGTAAATGCCCGGGCCGCCTTGTTTTAAATCAAAATGGTAAAGTAGTAAAATCTTCTTTACACAAACACAACCATACTGACAATAATAGCATCAAAGAAAACCTCTTTATGCTACGAAGAGATCACAGGTTAATAAATGAAAAAAAGGCAAGTGGCAAGTTCGATTCATTTTTTTTTAATTTTCTTTTCTCACGTATTTTTCAATCGATTAAAAAAATGTGTTGATTCTCAACCAACCCCTATTTTTTTTAGTAATAAAATAGAATTATTTCTCTTTTTATTTTTGTCGATGCTTTGATAAAAAAGTGATTACTAATACTAACAAAAAAGAGTTTTTTCTTCTCGTCCCATAAATGTTGTTGGATGATTAATTGTTTTAAAAAGAAAATCTTTTAGACGAAAATTAGACCAAGGCGAAGGCGTAGTCTTAGTAGTAGTAGTAGCAAGTGGGGTTAGCAGCAGCAGCTGCATTAGGAGCCGTGGCACCCGTGCAGAAGTTTTTATCGGTATTAATAACGGAGGAGACCTCGATCGTATCCTATAGAAAACTGGCTGTAGTTGGTCGATCACCACCAATATGGCATCCTGGAAAATCGTTATTGCCATCTTTGTTTCCTCCTACGGGTTTGGTTTGTTTAGTCGGTGTTTTTACCGTGCTTTTGCAGAATTACAGTTAATAAAAGAGCTCTCTGCTGCTGCTGCTCGCTTAACTAACTGCTCTGAGGATATCCGGTCCAGTGTGACTAACTACTAATCCCTTTTACTACCCTTTCTCTTTAAATGAATTTAAGAAAAATTGAAAATGTTAACTATTTTTTTGCTGGTTGGTAAATGATCACTTTTTCCCTAAAGAACTTCATATTTCATTTAATACTTTTGATTAAACTGGCTAGATATAAATTTATTTCCCCGATTTTATCAATTATTTTCTGTTATTTTTTTAAGCGTACCGTGCGTGACAATCTCGTTTTAATAAAAAAAAATCAACGTTGAGGGTCACAGGCACAGGGCCTCCGAAATATAATACCATGGTATTATCGCGCGCAGGCCTCGCACAAGGACACAGGAGGCGTACCTAATGCGGCTGCAGCACACTTACACTACTCCAACCAGTGATGATGCCGGCAGCCAATTATTGTCACATAACCATGACTGACTGACTCGTTACTTGACTACTTTTTACCATTTTATCATTTATTTCTAATTAAAATAAGAAAAAATAATTAAAAGAAATGGTAAAATCGAAAAATAGTTAAGTCTTTGACAATAATATTTTTTTTTTAAATAAAAGCATTAGTAAGTAGGGTTTTCATACAGTAAAAATAAGAATTAAGAAAAAATTTGACCCATCTCGTGAATTTTAGTGAAAACTAACAAAAACGACCGTATTTTGAAGCGGTCGGTGCGGTGCGGTGCGGTGCGGTGAGTGGGTGGCACAGTGTCGGTGTGTGTGTGGTGGTGGTGTGTGTGCGCTGCGCCGCGGCCGCACCCCCCCACCAATTCAAAATACGACGGTGGTGTGTGGTGTGGTGTGTGTGTGCTAGGTGTGTCCAATTTTTCAGCGAGTGTGTGCCAGTGAGTGCAGTCTGCAGTCAGTGCGGCGGCGGTGCGGCGCCGCGCGGCCCGCGGCAGATTCAAAATACGAGGGTGTGCGCCTCCTATGTGCGTGTGCAATGCAAGCAACAACGACAACAGTGTCGAGTCGAGAAGAGCCTTATTAATGCAATTTAAGCGTGATTAGTAAAAAGACTGTTTTTGTTTACACGAATTAAAAAATATCTCTCATTTGGAAACTAAAGTAAACAAAACACTAACAGACAACTTACTACTAACTAAACTGTTTAAAGTTTATAATGGGTAAAATGATCATAATAACCAGTTTTTCTTCAGTTCAATTAAATAAAATTGCTTGTCTCATTTAATTAACAATTGTAAACTCAAAACTTTAAAAGTAGCCCGACTGAGTTTTTGACGCTCAATAATAGTTATACGAGGAGGGGCGTGTCTCTGGTCGAGTACGGAGGTGGGGTCCTCCTCCTCATCGTAACGTCATCTTCTATATAATAAAAAATATTTTATTTTCATCTCAAATGTAAATTTTCATTCTTTACTATTTATTTTCGTGATGTTAAATTTATCTTTATTTTTCTCGGTGTATGGTTTGGTTAAATCATAGACTCGTGGTGAAAGAAAGCGTGTTGTTGTGGAGTGTGGACTGACTGGTGGTGGATCCTATGAAGTACTTAAATAAATAGACTACTCTCTCTCTCTACTTCAAGCAAGGCAAAAACGCTAGATGCGCCGACCGACCGGGTGTGAGTGTGTGTTTTGTTTTGCAGTGACGGGGAGGGGGACATATCAAACCCTTTGTGGATGTCGGTTTCGGTACGTGCGTGGTGCAATTCAGTGTTGATGATAGGCTTTTTTTGTTTAACTGAATTGTTTTTCTTTTGATGATCAACAACCATCATGGTCACCGAGAGTAAATCACTGAAGATTATTTTATTCCATTTTTTATTGTTTGGTTTTATTGTTTGCTTGTTACTAATAACCGGTGGTGACTGATGCACAGTTAGTGCAGTGACTGCATTCATTGCACTGTGAGCGGAGTGCAGAAATTGCACCTAAACATTTAATGTTTTAATGTCTCTGTTTTATGGGCTTTCTTTAATTCAATTACAGTAAAACAAAACAACACACTTAGTACTACTACTACTATTAACCCTCTTTTAATCTTTCACTTTTCTTAGATTATTTAATGATTGTTGAAAACTGCCTTTTCTTACGTTGTTATTATTTGCTTCTTCCTTATTTCACTATTCACTCACTTATGGAATTACATTACTAAAATAAATTAAAATCACCGGAGACTTAATTCTAATGAACTATTCATTTGATCCATTAGACAATAAACATACATGATGTTTAATGTTGGCTTCAATCCCAAAATTGATTTTTATTGTATGTGTGAGCGCCTCGTGCGTGTGCGCATATGGATAGAGAACACATCCACCTACTGTGCTGTGCACACACGCACTCACTGACGATTCTTATTTTTGTCGTGTTTGCGTGAGTGCGTGCGTGATCCTTTTAGGATCAAATTCGTTTCTTCCTTGAACTGCAAGAGTGGCAAGAAAAAAAAAAAGAAAGGAAAGTTATCGACGAGACGCAAAAATGAAAATAATCAACAGTGAACATGATAAGGCGGAAAGAAAGTGAATGCAATTGTCACACACGACCCTCAGTCATCATCAATCGCACTTGACTGTGGACGACGATTCTGAAAGACAAAAAAGAAAAAAAAAAAAGAATCTGAAGAAGCTGTGAAAAATTGTTTAACCATTGGATCGAGAGTAATAACTAGAAAACGTTCGGATGGGGATCCATTCACGAAACCGAGAAGTTATTGTTCGTTTGGATAAAGGATCAAATCCGAGAACGTACGCTTGGCAATATCAATAAGCTTTGTTAGAGTTCGGACCAAAGCAAGACATTTATTCCAACCAGGCGTTGAAGAAGACCAGAGGCAAGAAGGTTCTAGTTACACCCAAGAATTTGTAGCAAGTTTTAGTTGGTTAAAAAAAAAAAAGATTTGAAATTCATCGAGTTAAAGAAATAGTGATTAGATCAGTCAGTGCTTATTCTTCTTTAATTACTCATTTAATAAAAAAATCTTTTTAAATTATTAAAAAGATATTTTAAGTATGATAAAAAAAAGAAGCTTAAGAACCAAACATGAAATAAATGCATATTTTACCCCTACTAGGTTGTAAGTTGGCGAGTACAACAGTTTTTGCGAAAAAAAAAGTTTAGGGTTTATTAATTTGCATAATTCTTTCCGCTAAAATAAAACCGAGAATTAATGTCAAACAACTTATTTTCGTCTGAAATTTAGCAAGAAAGGCGTTTTCATTCATTAGAAAATGTGTAAAACTATTGGAGTCAAGGGCAAATAACTCTGTTTTACTTTTTTAAATTGAAGTCTTCTTCCGCTCGATTCATTCTCTTTTTCTAAATGGACGGCTTTTTTTTTTTTGGCAAAACTGTTTAGCTTTAAGCAAAAATTAGGTTTTAAAATGTGCCTTTTAAATACTTTCTTTTAAACTTATTTATAGTTCATTTTGAATTCGTAAAGTCTAAAGTGTCCTTTTTTATATTATTATTTATTAATTTTTTTTTTACTTAAGCTGTTAATGTTTTGGAGTGTTTTGAAATTGCATACAATTTAATTTCAGAATCTTATTTTCTAATTTAGTTAATACTAAAAAAATGGTAAATTAAAATAAAGAAGACAAAACTTGTGAAATCTTTAGACAACCTTAACCTTATTGACATTTGAATTAAAGTTAGCAGATTTTTTTTTCAAAATGTTTTTATGAACATTTTGAAATTTTTTTTTTGAAATATATTGAAAATAAAAATATTTGATTTGGTTTTGCGTTTTTTTAATTATTTTTTATTACCCTAAAACTTTAAACTTTTTTCAGGTCAAATATTGGTTTAAATACGTGAATTTTTAGAAGAGAAATAAACTAAACCAAAAGTTTAAGATATCATATCTCGGCTTTGATTCTTGTAATCCACACCACACCACCACTTAGGTACAGAGAAAAGCTACTAGGTTTTATTCAAGATTCTAAAAATTAGTAATTTTAACTCTAATAAAAAAAAAAAAAAAAAAAGGATTTAGTAAACATTTTCTTTTTATAAATTGTAACTAAATTAGTTTTCAATGGTTAGGTTTTTTATTGTTACATCTTCATAAATTGCTTAAGACAAATATTAAATCAACAGATTTCAGCAAAAGTACTGGCAAGATTGGAAATAAGACCTATAAATAACAAGTGACAAAATCATTATTTTTGCTGAGCTCTCACTTGAGATAAAATAATAGGGATTTAAATTTAGAATTTTAAAACAACTTATATTTTAACATCTTTAAATTGTATATCAATTGTTTTTTTTTCTAAAACCAGTCCTTGGAAAATCAATCTTAATTGGAAGTCATTTAAAATTCCTTGGCTGCTTTCTGAATGATTTGGCTTATATGCACTATTGAAGGGCATTAATTAACAAGTTAATTATAAAATTTAATTCTTACAGATTGATACTTCACCAAAATGGCCAAAGTTCAAGAATGAGACCTTTTAGACTCCATCCAAATTTATTGGAGCAATATCAAAAACATTTCTTTGATTTTCCAATTCACTTTTAATAATCAATTTTTAATAATCAAACCTCTTCAGCTAACCATTAGGTTTATACCACAACTTATAAGGATATTTATTATTGCTTCATCAGAGCTGGGACTACCGATTGACTTCCAATTTCTATATCAAAATGTGTTTCTACCACAATATCCATGGAAGTTTATTGTATTAAAGTAAATGAAAGGAAAATTATAGATGCAACGAAAATGTCTTAGCAATGAAGTGTGTGCACCTCATATAAAATCAAGTTGCCAGGGAAGGAGGAAAAATACAAATTGTGTCAAACATTGAGATGAAATAATGTGGATTCCTTTTGTTTCTATGCAGATTAAGTTGTTCATGCTTGCATAAAGGCAGGCTGTTTGGCGAACACGGCGAGGAAGGGGAATTTTGGAGGCAAATTCTCAGAAATTGTTGTGTGCGTTTATTGGGTTGCTTTGCTTTTTGATAGACTTGTTTTAACACAGTAAAATACAATTTTTTTAATAAAAAGTTTTATACTGTAGATACAGATATTGAAAACTATCTCTCAAGAGAAAAAAAAGATTTAATCATTGTTTTTGTTGTTTTCCAGGATGTTAGCACATCTCAGAATTTTCTGAATCCTTCCTCTTCAAGTCCCACCATAAATTCCTATAATCTGAATGACCAAAACTCTGTGATTGAAACAAAGCCCTTAGTGAACCAGGCTGAGCTGAAAAAGCAACAGTTAGAATTTCTTGAGGCACAAATGCTCCAAGCAGATGCTGAGGCAAAGAAACGTCAAGCTGAAGTTCAGAAAAGACAGGCAGAACTTGCTGAAGCCAAAAAATTGGCTGAGGAAGAAAGGTTGGTTCACTTTATTTATTTTTCTACCCCTTTTTTTGTTTTAATTCTATCATATGATAAAATACAATCAAAACAAAAAAATAAATATGTAGTAGATAAGCGCAGACACTGAGTCAATGGCTTTCAATGGCTGTCAGTTTATCTCTTGCGCAGACCAAAGGCGAGAAATTGACAGTCACTGAAAGCCAATCACTCCGTGTCTGCGATTATCTACTATACGTGCTGTATCATTGATATTGTGCTCTCTAATTATATATATAGGGCAATCTTACTCTACAGATTAATATATTATTAAGATATATATATATATATATATATATATATATAAATGCTATCTGTCGACGGACCGTTTCGGAATTATATTCCTCATCAGGACAGCTTTGCAGACCAGCCTTCCTCTAGCGAGGATCGAAACCGCGCCGTCTTGGGTGTCAGCGCGATCTCTTTCCCCTAAGCTATCTGGCCGGGTGATAATTTGTGAACGAATTCGCTGCTTTAAAGAGCTCAAGCTTTCGGGGGGAGAAGGAAGCGAGCCTTGCACATGGCTACTATACACAGGCGAGAAATGTAAAATTATCGAAGAGGGCTCAATCCATATATTTATCTCTGTATACATACCCTCC
This sequence comes from Idiosepius hallami, assembly GCA_034780655.1. Taxonomy (NCBI): domain Eukaryota; kingdom Metazoa; phylum Mollusca; class Cephalopoda; family Idiosepiidae; genus Idiosepius; species Idiosepius hallami. The sequence continues at coordinate 978,963 of JAUZSX010000041.1, forward strand.
ACAGTCCCATAAATTAAGAACAAGGTTACCAAGAAATCGAATGTGTGAATGCTCAACATCAACTGAAAAAGAAAAAAAAAATGTTATTTTCTATTATTATTTTTCTAAATGAAATGATAATAAAATAATAAATGAATTAGTTTTATTTAGTTTACTTGTTTTCAATTTTTGTCAAATAAAAAATTTCATCTGTCCAAATATTTTGGATGAAACTTGAAGCAAAAAATTTCAGTGAAGAGTTTAGTTCTCATCTTTAATGTTAATACACAATGTTACTTTATTTGCCTTACTTTCCAAAATAGGACATTAATGAAATAATATTACTGTTTTTCATGAAAAAAAAAACCCAACATATTTTGGGTCTAAACACTTAATCCATGGAATACAGTTTATTTTGATCAAAAGAAACTTTTTGTCATTAAGCCCGAAAAAAAGATTCTTTGGGTTCAAAATTTGGAATTTCATCACCCGGGCAATGCCGGGTTTAACTGTTGATATAAGCTCATGAATTTTAAATCATCAGATTTTAAATCATTAAATTTAGGATTTTCAAAAGAATATTGTAAACTAAACGACAAAGTTATTTTAACTACAATTGGTTGATTTAACATCAGTGGTGAAGGCCAAATTATCAAACTATTTTCAAATTCTAAAAAAAAGATAAACATTTGATAGAAAATAAACTCTACAATAAATTTTCAGTATTGTTCTATATCGGCACTCTTGAGTACTCATATGTATAATGTACGTGTATATGTGCTAATGAATATTAAGCATCTGAGGGTGCGGATATAGACAATTACCAAATTATCAAAAATAAATATTAATAGATTATAGTTCTTCTGAAGCATCATATAATAATTAATAAATAAAATTTTTTTAAAAGGCATAAATGATGCATAAATATTATTTTAATATGTAATATTTCGAGGGTATCA
>JAUZSX010000041.1:1032868-1049515 GCA_034780655.1 Idiosepius hallami
GTTTTTATCTCCTCAACTCAAGTTTCACCTCATCGGATCTTCAGGAGGATTTCTTATTTTTTTACTTGCATTTTTTTTAAACATTGATTTAAAAAAATTTTTTTTAAAAAGACGAAGGCTCCAGTATGTTGAGGAGATACAACTTGCCTTTTTAGGGTAAAGGAGCCGCAATGTGCATTCTGTGTCAGGGCCGCTAAGTGGCTAAGCCCAGTATTGCATAAATGTAAGGGCTTGACAGGATATCATATTTTGCCTGAATCAGAAATTTTTATCTCTGTGAATCACTGTGCCAAATTTCAGACTATTTGATTTAATGACTCGACATAAATCTGATTCATGCTCCTTGTTGTATCATCCTAACTTGGATTGCTATTTGTTTTTCTTCTTTGCCATTTCTGATTTCTTCCAGCAAAACATGATTTTTCTTTTTCCCTTGCAGTTTGACATGTTTCTCTGGTGGGAGGTACCAAAAGCACGTTGATTCAATTGCTATGGATACTAGTATAGCTTTTTCATAGATTCTCTCTTTTGCAATATTTAATTCTTTCTTGGAGTTCTATTTCTTACCTTTATATTCAAATATGCCCACACTGGCCACTTTGGAGTCTCTTGAACACTCGATTGTGGCTTTCACTTTAGCCATTTTAAATTCTTTTATAAGGTTTTAAAAGGGGGCTTCAATGAGAGTGTTTTTCCATATAATGCTGCACTGCATGGAAACTTTAGCATTCCTAGCCACCTACACACTTAGGATGATATGCTTTTTTTCCATTAGTTCCACCGTGGAACAAGTGAAATTCTCCTTATGATATTTAAAAATAACTACTTTGAATTACTATGGCTATCTTAAATAATTTCACAAACATATTAAAAGTCAAAGCATCTATAAGGTAGTCGATTTTTTACCTCAAGTCAGGCTTCATTTTGTATATTCTCAAACTAATTGGAATCAAGTTTTTTCATACAAATTTGTTCTAATTTATTGAATTCTATTACTTATTTATAACTATTGTTATTTGTTTTTAATACCAACAAAATTTTAAGTTGAAATAAGTGTCGTCTAAGGGAAGTAATCTTGATACTTGCTGGCAGAGTTATGTATCTTGATTTGCACTCTTGTTTACCAGCGCCACTTACTACTTCCGATCAGAACGACAATATGGCGGACTCGAGTACGGCGAACGGCGATTTGGAAGTCCCACATCCACATCAAACTCCTCCTCCGGCGGCTGTGGTGGACCTCGAGACCGAAGAACGTGCACACTGGACAAACGATAGGGCCCAATGTTCAACTTCAAACACAGATAAAGAGAACAAAAACAATAATACATCCAATAGCTCTCGGCAAGGCGAGCAACAACGGACTAACCGTAGTAGTAGTAGTAATAACAATGAAAATAATAAAACAACCGAAGAAGAAACAGTTGGCCTGGAAGATGATGAGGATGATGAAGAGGATATCTGTACTGTTGAAGAAGAAGAGGATCGCTTAGAAGAAGAGGAGGAGGATCACTTAGAAGAAGACGACCAACCTGGCCATGGAGATGACCATGAAATTGACATGCAAAGTCATCTGGAGGCGTTGCAAGTGGTATGTGCGGCAGCGACTAATTCTGCCTCGTCAGAAGGAGAAGATGGCTGTTCGTCTTCGTTTAATTTTCACATGGAAAATAAACACACCCAGAGGAAAACGGACACAGACATGCGAACTTTGAGCTCTTACTTAAAGTCGTTGAACGAAAGTCGTAGCCCTGAAATGATTCCTCCAGTTGAACTCGACAACTACCTGTCTAGTTTTTTTATGGTCGTCCGAAAGGCCGACGGCAGCGAATACGAACCTAAGACCTTAAGGGCCATCATGGCCAGCATTGAACGGTATCTTCGCTGTAGGAGCTACCCTGTCTCAATCACCAGGGACTACATTTTCTCCAAAACACGGGATTCGCTGAAAGAAAAACAACGGATCCTGAAAGAACAGGGGATAGGAAATAAACCCCGACCTCCGGCAGATCCTCTTGGGGTCCTGGTCGCACAGAGGGTCAACCAGCTATACGCCAAACAAAACATGGGGCCTTATAATCCCTTATCGGTTGTAAGCACACTGATTTTTGTATTTATTGTGCACTTTAGACTACGCAAAGCAGTCGATCACAAAAATCTGCTCTGGGGAGATATTCAATTAAAGGTCGATAAAAACGGAAGAGAGTATTTGGTATACCGACCCCAAAGCCTTCCATCTCTTCCCCCTCACATAGAGAACCACATCCGACGCACATATAATATATACGCACAACCTGAACGTCCAGAGCGAGATCCAGTGGCTATCTATAAACTATACAATGAAAAAAGGCCAGCTTCCATGAAATATAGTAATTCACCTTTTTATTTAGGCATTTTTAGCCTTAATCCTTTGCCTTTCCAAGATTGGTACCGTGCCTCAGCTATGGGTATAAATAAACTTTGCGACCTAGTCAAGCAGATTCGCTCTATCACTGGTCTCCCTCGGGCCATGTATGCCCAAGACTCACCATTCCTTAGTCCGCAGTTCATCTCTAATGCACTAATGGGACCCGACCCATCAAAAAGCGATGTGGAAGCGGCAGCCGCCTTAGTCTCAACTAATGCCCACCATGATTTATCGGTAATGGACACTGTTGTTTACAGTGTAGATTCGGACAGTGAAAGTGTTACGGAACAACAGTCGAATATGTCTTTTATTGGAAGTTTGGAGAATCAATCGAGTGTGGAAGAAAATTTGCACGGAGAAGATCTGACGATGCACGACAAAGATGATGATGACGACGATGACGATGAAAATAATGATGGATCTCACCACCACCATTTGTCGAGAGGTACAATTGCGTTTTTTTTTTTTTTCAGTTTACCCCTCTCTTGTTTATTATTTGTTATCATGACGATATAAGTATGTATCTTTATTTGTCATATACATTTACATTGTGAAACTCAGCCAGTATGAATGAAAGTTAAACTTTTCTATTTACGGAAAGCCCCGTAATGGCTTAAGAGTAACACTGAAGATTTATTTATTGCTCTGTGTGTCTGCGAGCATGCACTCAGTAGTAGTACTGACTGCTGCTGCTGCTTCTGCACCCAATAAACACGATATTTTATTTTACCCTAATAAAACTAAACCAACTATTATTATTAGGAAAAAAGTTTAGCTTGTATATTTACGCAATTTTTTTACTACTAAAAATCTTCGTCCATATCGGCTTGAAATTTAATAAAATAATTCGTAAAAGCAAAAAACACGGAACAGCGGACGTTTTTAACGTTATACATCACTAAACAAGGAAATCTAATTATAATTTTCTCAACTGTTGTAACAATTATCATATTTCCTCGGTTATTATTAGTATTTGTCTATTATTGTGGGAAAGCTGGCTGAGCTCTTAAACTATGTTCTATTCAGTAAAAATAAATAAATAAATAAAGTTTGAGAATAATTCTTCTTAGCTTAAAAGATAGTGAAGAAAAATGATTTAATCATACAAACGAGATACTACTACTACTTGTACACTAAACTATACTGCGTGACTAATTGAGTAGTATAACAATTGAATTATTATATCTTACTAATATTCTACAAGTAGTCAGTCTTTTTATTTCAAAAAGAATGAAATGACACAACAACTATGTAAACAAACAATATGGCGGATATCCGATTTGAATTGGATGACTTTTTAATTTTTCAAAATATTCTTTTCGTCCCGTTAAGGCATTAAAAGTTTATTTGGATTTTTATCTCTGTTAATTTTTTAATTATTCCTATACTTTGAATAAGATTATACTTTCTTTCTTTAGGACATAGGGCATTTTTCTTAAATAGCTCACTTTTAACTAGTGGTGGTTGGACTGGTGGTGTGTGTGTGTGGTCTGTGGTTGTTGGCTGGTGACGAACGTGTTTTACCCCTATAACATAAAACTGACAATATAAAGTACACGAATAAAAATAAATAACTATTATTTAATTATTTCTATTCATTATACATTGTTTTCCTAATAAATGGATACATCTTTTAACAATTTTTTTTCAAAATGATTTTTATATTAAAAATACGCCACTTTTCCAACTGAACGCATCCATGTTTACATAAAGAAATCAATTAGAGGACGTCAAATTTCTTAAAAACAGAATTTTGAAAATTTAAATCGTATTTTTTTTTAATTAAAGAAAATGTTCTATTCATTTAATTTTTCTCATTTTTTTCAGATTATACATAAGATAAACGGTGTTGCCAAGAAAAGTGGTTAAAAGAAATAGTTCAGTTCATTCATTAGTGAAAACGCTAATTATGGTTATTTTAGTTGCCGTTTTTGCCCGAGAACTTATTTCCAGACGAATTATTTTATCTTTATTCTTATTTTAGTTGTCCTTACTTATGAGAACTCATTTCCAAACAAAGCTTAATCGTATTTTAGATGTCCTTATTCCTAGGAATTATATTACTTTCGTGTGTGCGTTCCTAACATAAGCAGTAAGCAGTCATTCCTGTCGTACCAAGAACTTTTTGGTATTGGCAACTATTTCTATGAATCTTTGAATATTTAACCTTAATGAATTAATTCAATATTTTTTAGTTAAAAAAAAATAGCAATTAAAAGCGATTGATAAAACAGTGAAGAAACCAGTCTTAATTTACCAAAAAATATTCGAATCCATTTATTTAGGTTTTTTTTTAATAATCTTCTGTGTGGCCATAGGATTAGTTTTGCAGAAACATAAAGAAAACAACTATGAAAATAAAGACAACTCTACAGATCATCTGTTCATTTAAAAATAGTTCCCCAACACCAGAAAGATCTAAGGAATTAGAACCAGAATGAACATTAAAGTATGAATAAAACTAATTACTTTATCTTTGAAATAAAACTCACCTATAAAATTAGATTTTTTGAAAATGGAAGTTAAGCTTTTGTTTCATTCTGTGGATAAAAAAATACTAAAGTAAAGATAATAATAAATGAATAAAAATAATTTTTCTAAAAAAAAAGTAGAAAATTTGGTTATTTTTTTTTTACTAAAAAAATAAATTCTAACAAAAATCAAAAGTGAAACTCAACTCTACTACTTAAACATTTTTAAAGACATTGAATATTAGATTCCTACTTCTCTAGGTTTTAAGAAAGCTGGATGAATTTCATAAAATGTCATGTCATGTTCACATTACAAACCATTATCTAATGCCATTTTAAATCAGCTAACTAAACATTACAATAATCCATTTTTGCTTAATCTAGAAATTGGGTGTTCAAATTAAGCTGACTGTTCATTTGAAGAAGTTTTTAAAAAGTCTTCTTATATTTATTTGGAATTCTTTTGAGATGAGGCTCCATAATCTATGTATTTATTTTATTTGCGGACTGTTGTCCTCATCTTTATAATTGTTACTACACCACATTTCAGCCAACTTATTGTCTGGCCTTTGTCACATAAATAACATTATTACATAAATAAATGTATTTTTTCTTTGGGGTCATTAAAGTTTTCAATGTTTGACTGATTATTGTCACGTGATGGAAAAACACGTGATTAACAGTCTAGTGATTATATTTCCATGATTAATAGTCGAGTGATAAAACGTCAGGTGATTAGAAGTCTGTAATTCAACTCAATTGACACCATCAGTTGGCTGTTGCTTATAAAATGGCCTATACATAATTATTTTTAAGGAAATAAATCTGTTTATTATAAGAAATCATTTATAGAATAAATAAAACCGAAAATTCAGCTTTAAATGCAAAGGAATTGGATTTTTTTGTGCAAGAGGTGTTCCAAAAGTAATGCCTTTTTTTTTAAGTTGAGGGGTTATAAAGATGGGAACAGTAACATTAAAACAAGCAACTGTATCCACAAGATGTTTTACTGTAATTTTTATGATGGCCAATAGATGTTATTGGTTTTAAATAGGATTCAAAACGAGAAAATTAAAAGATAAAAATGGAATTATATCCAACAAGAAAGTCAAAGATCATTTATAGTTTTATGTGATTTAAAAATTACAATTGTTTGAGTAGAAAAGTTTTTAACATCAAATTCAATTATTTACAAAATTTTAATAAAAATGACTATTATTCTAATTTTATGGATTAGTTCCATGCCAGTTTTACCAGAACATCAAGTTATTTATCATATTTGGAATTACCATTCAATTAAAATTTCAATAAGTCATCATAAACAATAGATTTTTAAATTATAAACATTTTTGAGATCTTCTTTGTCACAATTTTTCCATTGACTTCAAAAGATTCTCATGATACGGTCATATCGTGTTGAAACACCAGTTGCCGTCAGATCCCAAGTTAAGCAACGTCGAGCATGGTCAGTAGTTAATGGGTGACCATTTACAAATACCACGTACTGTAGGTCTGCAAAATCCAGATCGCGTCTGCTCCGGCATCCGGCGGCCTCTGGTGGCGGTGACCTCTGCGTCTGCGGGCAACCTGCGGCAAGTCCTCATCTTCACTGCGGGTTAGGGCTGGGGACGCTACCACACCATCCGCCTTTCTCCTAGTATCATCCTTATGAATAAACGAATGTTCATGGGGTGCCGGCTCAACCCGTATAGAGTGCATGCCGTTTAAAAAAAAAAAAAAAAAAATTCTCATGCCACCCTGAAGAAACTTTTATTAGACAATGTTTACATTTCTTATTTTAGTGGAGTGGTTTATTAGGCTTAAGCTTCCTAAAACTAATGAATGGACATGTATTTAGAACCTTTATTGTGACATTTTTCAGCTATTAGAACCCAATAATCTTATTTGACTTTTGAATAATTCTTCTTGATAACCTCTTCACAACACAAAATTTTCTGATGAAAATGTTTTGCTTCTATTTACATTTTTATATATGCTTATTATATATTATTATTAATAGTGATTAAGAAAAGTCAAAAGAGGTCGTCTTTTGGCACTATTTGAAAAAAAATTTTTACAAGATATTTTGCCCTTGATTTCAAAATTTAATTTGGGTAAAAACAAGTTTGTCATTAATGAGTTAAATATATTTGTCTATCAGATTTTTTTTTTTTTAACTTAATTAATATCTATTTCTTTTCAGAACAATTAGGATCTCATCATTTGTATGGAGAAGTGAAAAAAGTGGACTATTCTGATTGTTCTACCACTAATGCAGCTGCATGTAACAGAGTTCAGTCCCCTTTGCAAATGCCCTATGATAGTCCTGCTTACATTAACAGCCTTGAACAAGGTAAGAATCATAGGTGGTATCAATTTATACTGGAAAAACTTTGAAAGATGTTTGAGTTTATTCATGATTTAAGAAATATGCATTATGGGCTAGATATTAAATAAGGTTTCGTATCCTGGACAATTTTAAGTCATATCCAATTGCTTTTCACCAATTTTCTCCTAATTAGTATCTTAACATGAAGACTGCTGATTTTAACAACATTTACAAATTTGGAAGAACACTTCATCTGAAATGTTGTGTATTTAGTAATAGATATGTGAAGAAACATTCAAAGGCCATAAACAATAGGAATTATCTGACTTTATTTTAAAAAGTTTGATAAATAAACATTGATCAAACTAAGTTTAACTGGTTATCTTATTGGTCTCATTATTACAAAATATTGGAATTATTCAAGTGAGACTATTTTTCTATACAAGTTGAATCTATGTTTTAGTATTTAGATAATCAAACATATTGAAAGATAGTTTTACCAGTCTTATCATTTGTTAAAAATATTTATATGATGCTTTGAGCCTTAATCATTTCAATATGATGAGTCATTTGCATGTCAAATAAATGTTAAATATACTTGAGAGGAGGTGATCAGATGAATTATTTCTTACAATTGGCCATATTTACAATTTGGTTTTCATATAATAAATAAAATGTATTTGATACGTTCAACAAGAAACACAATTCAGAACAAGGTCTGATTTTGTGTTTTCAGTAGAAAACTTAAGCTAATGGTACTAAAGTACTGATTCATTTGAAGCAATTCTATGCAACACAATGCAGGTAATGCATAAAAAGCTTCCATAACACCTTTTTACTTTATTGCTAGTCAAATAAGTGGATTTATCCTTTACTATTTGGTACTAGTCCAAAAATGAACAGCACAAGAGGGAAAATTTAAAATCAGCAAAATTAAGTATTTATCTGAAAAAATTGAGATTTTCTATCATTCACATTAGTGGTCTAAAGCTCAACTACTATATAGAAAAATGTACTACATTTTGAAGTTTATCATCTATTATGAGATCAAGTGTAGTTGATCAGAGTAGAAGTTACATTGTAGAAAAATATAATAAGAAAAACTAGTTTTAATTTTTATATGTCATGTAATTTGATTTGTATAAAACCTACACTGTTCAGTTAGTAAAGAGGTTAACATTGATTCTCCAAAAATGGCTGTCAAAGTTCATTAATCATATAGTAATTAGTACAGCAATAATTGAAAAAATCTAATTAGATTTTACTCCTAGATATTTTATTTCTGGTTTTTACTTTGTGTAAAAATACTTTAAATTCTCATATAATAACTCAAAGTTTAAATAAAATGTTTTTTATTAAACTCTTAATAAACTATTTTCATGTATTTCATGCATCACGTTTTAAGATTCTTTATAGTATTTAGTTTGCCCTTGAAATAAACCTTTTTTCTTTCTTTCCTCTAAAACCAGTATTTAAATAAATCCCATCTAGATAAAATTCACTGGGGATTTCACTTATAATGGCAAGAGAAATGCTTTTAATCAATTTTAATACTTTTAAATAATATTTTAATCCTCAAGGCATGGGTAACAGAATGAAAACAATCTACCCCAGTGGATTGAATAAAGAATTCAGTTCAAAATTTGATGAAGCTTACCAAATACAACAAAAGGTTCTTAATTTAGACAAGAAATCGCATCATCAAGAACATTGTGAATATGACAATCAAGGTAAGGATAAAAGCCTAGCCTTTAAAAAATTGAAATTGAAAGCAAAAGCTAGTTTAACAAGTAGGTGTGTTATAAAATATTTTAGACGCTGAATAATAAAACAATTTTAAAATCAAAACTAAAAAAACAGTCAAGAAAAAACTTTTGTCAAGAAAGGATGAGGTATCCCTTTCAATATAGAGAAATCATTATCACCATAGTCAGACCATGACTACCACATCTTACTTCACCACACACAGCACAGCAGAAACAGTGACTATTTCAAACATAAAATTCAACCATCTAACAACTCAATTGAACCTTCCTGACTCCAAAAATAAATTCTATTTCATCAAGATATTTATGTTTTTGTCTATATTTCATTCACCATACGCTAATCCACATATATAACAGATGTATAAAAACAGGAACAGCCCAAGGATTTTCCTGATGATGCAACAAAAAAAAGAATAAAATTATATTTAATTTCTATCTCTTTGCCAATAAAAACATTTTATCCTTGATTTTTTTCAAAATTAACAAAGTAGGTTAACTGAGGTTAAAATTCTCACAATTGCTTTCTTATTGATTGAATAGAATTCTTCAACCTAAGAATAACTGTGATCAGCTATGCGACAAATTCCTAACGATGGAAAATTATATTTTAACTACTGCAAAATTTCTACAGTCAATGAGTTCATATCATTTATCTTAAGAAAAATGTTATAGTGCCATGGTAACAATTTTAACTTATAAATTGTTTGAATATTGGTTGGCTATTAGAATATTCTTATTCATTACACAAAAAAAAATTGATTTATAAAAATGGGTCTTATGTAAAATGTGGCCATAGAGATTGATATGCTAAAACAATTCAGATGATCATCCATAGACATGCTGAATTACATTTGCCTTTATACTGCACCATTGTTTCCTCATTAAAATCCTCATAGCAATAGTGGTGTTAAATTGTATGGACCAAGTAATGTCAGGCTGGTTGCCAACAGTCTATTTGATTTACGAAATACAGATGTAGTGAAGAGTATCTTCATTTATGTTTGAGAGTAATTCCAAAAGTAATGGCTTGGATTTTAAACTTTTAACTCAAAAAGTTGAAGAGCTATGAATATGGAAGTAGAACCAGAATTTATTTTTCTACATAGTCACCATCATTCTCGATGCACTTTTGCCAGCAATGAATGACAGAGCATGTGCTTGGCCTAATGGTGTATACTTTGCCACTCACCTCCCTTTCTCCATTTTAAAACCAACACACTCATTTCCTAACTGTGCTGACATCAGCTTCATAAATCTTTTAACTGGTTCTGGGAAATGTTGATCTTTCAATTTTTCTGTTTAGAGAAATTCAATGACATTTTAAAAGATAGAAACGTTTGTTTGTTTGTAATTTAAACATTGTTTATATTTTGTCTTTTCCTATTTTTAACTAGTTGAAAAAAACTAATTGGTTATTTATAAAATATGTCTGTATACAAATGACATCCTCTAATTTCTTTCTACTTGTCTTCTTTTTCCTATACAAATTATTTAAAAAAATTCTATATACCATTTAAAAGCTACTATAGGAGTTCACAAAAATAATAGTTTAGATAAAAAGGTTTCATAATTTATGAAATTTTCCCCCTTTAGAAACTTGGATGCTATTTAATGTTCTAATATTGTTCTTTATTTTTTGTTTGTAATTATTTTAGAAGATGTATTCCTAACATTGGAACAAGCTAAAGAACAGTTTCTCTTATTACTTCAACGAATGGACATTGATGCCTTGGTTGCCTTTGATAAATGGCTTAAGTTGATGAGAATTAGTCGAAATCCTGTCACTGGTAAGTTATATTTCATTTATGTTTGTCTAAAAACAAAAAATAAAAAACAAAAATGTTTTTTTAACTAGAAAAAAATCGAATGAAATCCTTTTTCTAAACATGGACCTTCATCAAAATTAATCTGAATTTGATGATTTGTGTTAATTGAACAAGTTTCAATAAATTAAAATAATTTGTAATTTCAAATTTTACCACTTGATTTTTTTAAATTTACAATCAGTACGAAGTTGTCTTCCTTAAGGGAGACAACTTTGTACTGATTGTAAATTTATACAAGATTACTTACCTTGTTACTCTTCAAAAGCTAAATTTCTAATTCAAAATTCTTTTATTAAATTAAAATTTTCTCAAATCTATATCAGTAAATTATGTAATTCATTAAATACATGTTTGGTTTTATTTAGATATTGTTAGTCTGAAGATTTTATATAGATCAGACTTAAAATATGTATAACTTTTTGGCTGCCTGTACTGAAAAAGAAAAATCAAAACATGCACTCCAAACATATTTTATTTTTTTTTAAAGCATATTAATAGAAATCATATTAATACTTCTAATAATGAAGCCATTTCACTTCATCATTCACATTCTCTACTAGTTGAATTTGGATGTCATATATACACCAGCACAATTTTTTTTATGAACTACAACCTGGCATAAAAAGAAAATTGAGTAAGATCTGTTGTACATATTAGCCTGTTAACATCTTTCTAATCTTCAATTCACCTACTGAAAAAAGAATTTTTGTCAAATATTGAACAGTAATGATATTTTTAATAAGTAAAACTAACTTTATCTAATTTTTCAAAATGAGAATTTTCCTCTTTTAAAAAGTATCAAATTTTTTTTTTTTCAATTTGGATCAGGTTCAGTTCTTGTGAGCTGTAGTCATCATTTTAATTCAATAAAAGTTGTAATATTTATCTTACCTAATACACTTTTCTATCAAGTTTCACTTCAACTTAATTCAGACGAGTATTTTTGATTAACATCGAAATATTTTCATAGATTATTATAATTTTGTTGCGGACTTTTGTCTTTATCTTGATGGTTTTTTAGTGTTATCTCACTAGTGAGAAAAAACTACCAAAATGAGGAGAAAAAAGTCTGCAATAAAATTAATACTCAGATTATGAAGCCTCAACTTTAAATAATAATCTTTTATTTTTATTTCATTTACTTCACTAAACATTAAATTTTATTAAATATTGTTATTCTTACAATTTTTTGTTTTCTCATATTCCATCTAAATTCTTTGTACTTAATAAAAATATTTTTGTTTTTAATGAACAAAATAAAAATAAAGATTGATGTAGAATTTTTCTGTACTTTTTAAGCTGTTTTAAATTGCTATAAAAAAATTATAATCCTATCTGCTTGGCAGGAAAAGTGATTTGCCGTGAAAATACAGCTGTTCACAGTGCTGGGAATTCACAGATTCCAACAGGCTACAATGATGAAGGTGAAGATTACAAAGATCTGTCTGGTCCTACTATAAGTGGAGTGTATGGCTCTTTACCGAACACAAATATTACTGTGAACATTACGTTAAGCCCCCAAGCCTTAATGGGGCAGGGTCCAATCACAGTCACAGCCAACACTGCCAATGCCAACAGTGGAAGTGCAACAGGAGTGAGTGGTAGCAGCCTAAATTCATCATTATCAAATGGTCTTCGATCAACTCAGTCTTCGGCCAACACTACAACAATTGACCTAAGTCAAGCCATTCCTTCAACATCAAGGGGAGCTACGAGTAACAGTAATGCTGAGGAACGCATTCATGCATTAGCTTTGGGCAGTTTCACACATTCCAAATCTCATTCTAGCCGAGCTTTGTCAGGTATTAAGTCCAGCTCTAGCAACCATGGATCTAACGGAGGTAAACTTGACCACAGTGGCCAACCTGCCTTTCCTATTCATCTCATACCCAATAATGCTAGTTATGAAGCTAGCATGAGTAAAAAAAGCCGACTGGACATTGGCTCTGTGTCAACGTCAGCTGCGTCATCTACCGTTAATTCATCGAACCCTATATCCATAGACCAAATGGAACGGGCACGTTTTAAAAGGTTAATTTCAAAACCTAGCAGCAGCCTTTCAAGAAATATGTATCATGGAATGACGTCAGGGTCATCCTCTTCTTCCAGTCTTCGACAAAATGCCAGTACAAGTCAAGCACGACTCTCATCAGCTACTTCAACTTCTACACAGCATACTTCTGCTACTACATCTAGTCTAGCACGTAGTCGGTATGTACCGGTGGGCTCTAAGGATGGTAACTCTTCTGATAATTCTGTCATTTTCATCAAGCAAGATCCTGACTGACCAACTGCTGATGGTACAAGTAAAATGTGTCTGCCATAGAAATTTCCCCTTATATATACATATATATATATATATATATATATATTATAAATCTTCCCTCCATATTTGGGAAGCTCAATCCTCGGCCCAAAAAGATAAGTATACCATTTTATTTCATATATATATATATATATATATATATATCTACTAACTAGTCATCTTCTAAATTTTGAAAATGCTTCATTTTTACCTAATCTGGTCAAACTGTGGTATTGTCCAATACAAACCACTGAAAAAGAGTATATGCAGCAATTCAAAAGTTTTGTTGATTTGAAAAAAATAATATTCTTAAAAAAAGATTAAGAAAAATTGATGAAAAATACCAAAATTTACTCCAAAGAAAAAAAAAAAAAGGAATCACAAAATTTTATGCCTTTAACAATACATTGTTATTTTATTTTCTTGTTGTCATTTTAATGTCATTGTCTTCCTTTTTAATGCTGTTTATTGGCTGTAAATAATTTTCAATCAGCCATCTTGAATTTTTTTTTATGAAAATGTCATTTTTTTTTTTAAATTTTAAATTATCATTCCAAAACCAAAAAATGCCCCTACATGCAAATCTCTCTCTCTGTCTAACTGCTAAAAGTTTTTTCTTTTTTTTTTAAGTGGGGTGCACTATTTTCTTTCCCTCTTCAATTACTCACACTTGTATGTCCATCATATTCATAACATCAGAAAATCGCTTTTTTAATCTAAACACAATTGTCCACAACAGATTCATAAGGTGCTAACCTAAAATTCAGAGGAACCTTCTGCAAATAGAAATTAGTTGAAAGTGTGTTTTTATTCTCGTTTGAATGATTTGAAGAAATGATTGGTTTAATAAAGAAAGTTAGAACTAATTTAACTTTAAAAATAAAAAGGTTGATCCTTGTATTGAATTACTTCTGGTTAGCATCTTATTTGGATACCTATGCACATATGTGCATGTATAATCATTCACAACAAAAATATTTTGTATTTGTCCCACCATTCTTTTTATATACATCTGCCTCACTTTCACTATATCTTTTTATATACCTTTCTCTCACTAACTCTCTCTCTCTCTCTCTCTCTCTGATGTGTCTTCCTTTTATTTTATTTATTTATATCTTTCACACTTTATTTCATCAACTTATTTTTTTTTATATTTCTGACTCTTTTCTCTTCTATTTTGTTTTCAAATCTCTTCCTTTTTTTGTTACATATTTCCTTTATGTTGTATACCTGCTTTCTATTTTCATTCTAAACCTTCCTCATTCTTTTCATATATATTACCTTTCTTTCTATCTTTGCCTATTATTTGGAATTAAGATACAATATTGTATTATTTCAATTATTACATTCAACAAATATTAATTATATACCTATAATTGCAATTTATTATTATGTATATCTATGTATGTATTATGCATTATTATAATTAATCTCCTTATATTTGCATTGCACATGCACAAACTTTCTTTAAAACATACCAGAATTTTTTTCTCTTATAATCTAGAGATTTGTTTCTAAACAGTTAATTCCTTTTTGTTTTTCTGGTCAGGCTTATCTTGATTAAGATTTTATCATCTCTCATCCCATTTCCAATTTACAGACAGGTTGTGTTCAGAAGTGATAGGAATCTACTCTACAAAAATTAGTTTTGTTATAAAATTTTCTCTTTTTATTAATATTGAATTATTCCTATTTATGTGCTGAAACTGAGGCCACCATTTTTACCAGATAGGTTGATTTTCTGGTAAACATTCAGTATCCTTTCTTTTTTTTTTATGTGAGAAATATAAAAGATGTGGAATTATGCAAGAGCGTGCATGCACACACACACAGCTAAGTCAAGTAACCTGGGATAAATTAAATAGTTATAGATTCCATACTGAAGAGAGATTTCATGATTTCAATGTGTTAAAACCCATTTTATTCAACAGTGACTTCTTATCACATTTTTAGTGTTATCCTGACAACATTTCAGCTGAAGTGTTCTTAGATCTTCCTCAGGTATTATCCAAACCCGAATCCCTTCATATTAAACTCTGAGATTTGCAAGTTGATTATGAAATTTTCAAAGTTCAAATAATAACTAAGGAAAGCCGAAGGGCACATCAATTGAAATGATAGAAATGATAATTCTTCCTTAATTTCTTATAATTGTAATGTAAATTCTCGCTCAGGTTTTTTTTATAAGATATCAAAACTATAAACTAATGTGATTCCTAGATTTTTTTTTGTTTGAAAACATTATGTAATAGCATATTATTGACTAATAGGTTGGTTATTGCATTCATTCAAGAATTGATGGGATGCATTTGAGGATAGTGCTAATGTCCTTAGCTCTGATTTTAAAATTGCAAAGTTTTAATCTACAATAAGACTATAATATTGTTCAGTTTCAGACTAAAGCATGAATCCTCCAATTTTCTCCAGCTATAAACACATTAGCACTACAACTGTTCTTAAATCAGTTTTTAGCAAACACATTTATCTATTATTTCTAAATTTAAATGATAAAATTTGATATAGCCTAAAACAAATAAATCAAATCATCACATGATGATTGAACATAAAAAAATGACTCTTAGAATCTCTTTTTGAGGTCCTGGATCTTATTACCAATCAAAAGAGACTAAATATCAGTTATCTTTGTTTGTTTGGGTTTTTTTTGTAATGTTTTTTTTTCCTTTTAAAATTCATTTATAATATTGTGGGAGTGAGAATATACAGACTATAACTCTATCAAATTTTCTCTCTTTTCACAAAATCCTTTTTCTTGAATCCTGTGATGACTGGCCCTTTTGCCTAAAAAAAAAGCTTTTAGTAACAGGGCTAACTTCCTGAAATTGAGCCAAGGCACTGATTATAACACACATTGTCAATCTGGACATTTGCAAACTATAAAAGCTCTGGTTTTCTCCAGTTTTAAAATTCCTTGAGGCCTTAACTCACTATATAAGGCTGTATGTGCAACATTCAATCGCTCTGCTATAGCCACCACCAATAATCTTTATACTTTTTCACTTACTCACACATGCCTTAATTTATGTAAATAAATATATATATATATATATGTATGTACACACGCACACACATGTATTAAAAAGTATTTGAAAAAAGCAAAATAACGCAAATTAAATATCAAAATTCTATATGTATCAATGCGATATTTCAAAATTGATACTTCAGTTTTAAGTATCACTTCAAAATTATTGTGTTGGTATAAGTAAGAATTTTATATCCAAATGTGCATTGTTCAACTTCCAAATACTTTTTTAATCTATTCTACAATGCTGCAAGCCAAATAAATATATTTACTTAGTGAATGTAGTTTTGAAGAAAATTTTCTTTTTATTGTCTTTTCAAGTTCTTTTTTATTCTTTGCAGTAGTCCATTGGACAGAAAGTATTTGACCCTAGCAAAAATATCTAAACTCAGAATTAAGAACTAAAAAGATTGAAGGAAAAAGTTAAATTCTCTTCAATAACTCCTGCATTAATAATAGTATATAGCCATGATATATATATATATATATATATATACATACAT
>JAUZSX010000041.1:1054643-1065956 GCA_034780655.1 Idiosepius hallami
TAATGGTTTTGACTGGGATTTGAACTCACGTAACACGATCTCACAGCCCGAGCTTCTACCAATGCTCCACCGTCGCTACCCAAAGAAATCATATGTATAGATTAAAGTAATAAAGTTAATTTGTATGATTAGTCCTTAATAATTCTTTATTTTCAATTGCAAATATAAATCTGAAATCTAAAACATTTTAGGTTAATATCTACTAAATCTATTGCACAATTATTCTGCCCTACTCTATATTCTTTCAAAACCTTTTGTTTAAATAGTACCTGGGGGTTTATGCAAGGCCATGGACTAATTACATTCAATTTCTGACTATAGATTTAATTATAGCTCCCAGGAGCCTGAACTCTAAATCCCAATTCAACTCTTTTCTTTTAAATAATTTGCAATATTCTGAATACCTACTTATGATGGGTTTTCATCCCTCCCAAATAAGTCACTTTAGTTTTCAAAATTTGACTATTGATATTAATTTATTAGTTTTCAAAATTTGACTATTGATATTAATTTATTAATTTATTAAATATAATTGTTTCAAATGTAATTAAAATTAGTTTATCAAATTTTACTCATTCCAACTATCACCCTTAACAATAAGTGTACTCTTCAGTTCTGTTTCCTAAACTTATTTTGTATGAAGTGATACATAGAATTCTTATGAAAAATCTGGTGATGATATTTTACCTTTCTTGATGCTGTTGCTATGATGGGAATAGAAGCAATGGTTGTCGTATTTTTAGAAAATTTTAAAATATAGTTTTTTAGTAATTATTCTTATGAATGGGATATCTAAAAAAAGAAAGAATTATTAGTTTCAAATCAAATATGTAATTTATTATTTTTAATGTAATAATTGTTTTTATAAACTGGTTTACCTATAGGGTCACTTCTTAGTGGATTCTTGATTTGAATTTATTGTGAATTTCTTGAATCTGATCAATTTACATGTGTTGTCTCAATTTCAAACATTCATTATTTGATACATTTATGACATTCTATTTATTCACCTGCAAGATCCTTATCTACTTAATATCACTGACAGACTGGACAGAATTGAATCCACAAATAAATCAACATCCTAACTTGAAACTAATACTTGAAGACCTCTATGCATCTGCCAAACAAAATTTTTAATGAAGAATTTGATTATATTTCTAATTCATCATATCATAAATTATGTTGTCCTAAATCCTTCAAAACCTAGTTTTCAAGAAACCCTATTCTTCAAGTAATGAATTTGCTATTAATTTAGACTTACACTCCATCTAAATTTTGACTTTCAGTCCACTTTATTTATATCCCAGTATGGCCCAATAGTTGTCTAATCCTTTGTCCATTTGATTACATTTTACTGGTGATTTAATAGTTTTTTGAATTAGCCAGCCTCTTTTTTTATTCAAACCTTTCTTTTGTGAAAATTTTGATAGTTGAACATTTAACTCAGCACTCAATGAAATATGGACATTTTATAAAATGAATGGACATGAGTGTTTAAGCTTGTATATTAAGATTCCTAAGCCTAAGTTCTTATTGACTGTATCCAAAGAGAATTTCTCCTATATATATATCTTGATTTTGCATTTCATAATGAGGTATTAATAGATGGAAAACCAACCAAAATTCTCCATTTATAAAATACTTTCATCCATAATATTCATCCTTTAAATTGTGCTGAAAGTCTGCAAAAATGCAACTACTTACACATAATATGCTATTCTTGTTTGGTAACCAAACCCACTAAATTATTCTTATACAACAAGTGGATTCTACTTTTATTCAATTAAGTACTTTTATCATCGCAAGTAGATTTTAGCCATTAGTTTTATGCAAAAAATAGTTTAAAAACTTAGAATATTATTTTTCTAATTAAATTTTGAAATAAATACTATTTCATTTAAGATTTGTAAATATTGTTGAGTATGTATGATTATATTTGACATCCTTGAGGGGTCAGGGAGATTCATGTGAGTGTTATTTACCATATGTTTGCAGTGAGTTATCATTTTGGCAAATGGCAATATTTTGGTTTTACAACGTGATATGCACTCTTAATTTTGCTGATTTCGATTCTTATAAAAATGTGTATTATGCTTGAGAATTATGGTATTCACTTTATTTTTTGTGTCTAATCTATTAAATTTGTTGCAAGTTTATTTGATCAACAGTTTGATTTATGTTAATTTCTTTCTCTGGCATTCTGCTTACAAATGTAGACATTCTTCTGATAAAAGAATATCCACTGGAATTCATGTCTTTAATTACAATGAATAAATTATCTAAAGAGAAAACAAGACTTTTAACTAGTATAATTTTAGATGTTTTATTTCTAAAAAGAGTTTATTATCATAGAAAAAAAAAGATCATTCAACATTGCTGGATGCAATGTTTTTAAAGATTTTTTTTATGTAGCTGTGTATATATGAGGTATTACAGTCATTCTTATATTTATGGAATTTTAATGAAACCCACAATGAAAAAGTTATTTCAAACAATAACATTTGATCTAAATTTGTATATAATGCTTTTATGAGAATTTAAAACTAAGTCAAGGGGAAGGCTATTGTATAAAAGATAAATGGTCAGACTTCAGAATTGTTATACAGAATTGCAAATACTAGTCTTTCTGTTACATTCATATTTTGCCTATTATGGTTGGAAATGGTATAATATTTCCTCTTATTATTACAAATCTTATTCTTAGGAATGCAAAAACAATCAATATTCTCAGCATTAGATTATTGAAAAGGTTCATTTGCTAAAAAAGTAAAACTAAAGATCAAACTAAATCAAACAATGATCAATATCAATGGAATAGTTTTGGTTCTAGAAAAATGTCAAAAATTTGGATCACATAAATTATATTTAAAAGAAAAAACCTTTAATCATCAGAATTAGATCAAAATACTTGCCAGAACTTTCTTAGATTATATTAGTTATTGATGTGGTTTAAGAGTCAACCATAAGCAACTGATCTATTGAAAAGTGCATATGCTTGCAAACATAGGTTAGATACTTCCTTCTTTCTGATAATCTTTTAGTTCCAGTTAGGTTTATGGTCCTCTTTAGTTTCTGATATTTTCCATGTTCACCATGTTATATAATATCAACCCTGATTATCTAAAACTTCTCTATTTACTTCTATATATGTTTACTAACCTAAAACCACAGATCAGAATAATATATGATTACTATTTAAGGCATTTCCCCAACTCATCTACAAGCTACATAGTCTTCTTGCAGAATGTCATGGAAGCTCTCTAAAATCTGTTTCTCTAACATGACTTAGGATCCTTAATTCTGCTGCTTTATTTTGAATTCAGCATAATATCCTCATTCCCTACACATAGTAATGAGTAATTCAAACACACACATTGACAGACACGTGCACACACACTCCTTGCGAATTATAAATAATCTTGCTATTCGTTTTCTCCTGAGATAAATGTATGTTCTTTGTTACTGCTTGATGAACATTACGAAGGCCTGTGAATGCATGTTTATCAGCTAGCAAAATAAATTGTGTTTTCAATAAATTATTAAAAAACTTGAATGATTGCTTTTTTCTTCCTTCAATGTCATATATTGATGATTAAATTTAATTTACTTCAAGTTTAAAATGTATGAGACTATTAGTAACTTAGTAGGTCATAAACACTATTCATTCCATTTTGATTTCAATTAAATGTTCATTAACTAGAAAATATTAGTCATCATCACATTCTTCTTGTATAGCTAAATATACACTGTTAAACAATTTATAAACATGTTTATTATAATTTGTGTGTAGCTACAGTTGATAAGCTTCTTTGGAAAACTTTGTTTTTACAGTTTGTGGTTGAATCTCAATTTTCAGCAAGCACACCTGAAATGAAGCAGCAAATGAAAAAAATACAGACAAGTAAACTAATGTCTTAATGGCTTGTATTTGTGTAAAAAATGAGAGAAAATTGTATGAATAGAATTGAATATTTGGATTAGAAACAAAACATAGAATTCAATTGAATATTAAATATTTGCATGAGATATTAGGTTGTTTAGAAGATAATGGCTGATTTTACGTGGTATGTTTTTTAATTGGTTTTACTAATTAATTTTTTTCTGTATGTCAAAGAATAAACACTATTAGTTCATTGGGTTATTAACCCTTCATTAACTCATTTCTTAAGTGATAAAACCCATAATTGTGAACATGAAAAAAGAAGACTTGTGCTTACGTTTACATGAGTTCAAGCTCAGCAGTAATGATTCTCAAACAATCTCAAGTATCAGTAAAACATGAGAAAAAAGCATGATAAGTAAAAGTACAGTACAAAAAAGGTTTTGAAGTTTCATGGTAAAGCCAAGGTCTTTAAAAATGAAAACAATAGGGAACAGCCAATTATTGTTCAGAAAAAAGATTTGAGTGTAATTGTCAAGCAAAATCCACAACAAAGTATTAAAGAAATGTCACTGTGATTTGGTCTCAGCATTCTAATTGTATCAGACCATTTGAAGTAAATTGGCAAGGTCAGGAAACTTGAGAACATGGGTGCCTCAAGAAAATTTAAAAAAGTCTTTGTTTTTCGTGTTTACATTTTCAGATTTAATCAATTATGAAATGAATTATTGACTAGTTAATGACTAAATGAAATAGTCATGTTTGCTCTTTATTGGAAATACAAAAAAAAATTAATTAGTAAAACTAATTTAAAAACATACAAACTAAAATCAGCTATTATTTTCTGAACAACCAAATAAAAGTTGAGAACATGTTTTTATTATATTTACATAGTGTAATAAACCAACTACATGTTATTTCAGTAATTTTTCATTCACACTGTAAGTAATTTACAGCCAGTACAAAGCATTTTTAGATCTTTTAGATTCTAGTTTACTATAACACTTAATGGATTAGATATGGTAAATATTATAGGCAGATATATATGGGTTTATCATAAGGATATAAAGTGTGTTTGTAAAATTGTAAAATAAAATGTTTATTCCTGCCTAAATTATATATCTCTATTTGTCAATAGGTTTTTATTTTAAATTCTTTTCTTGATTTGTCATTCTTTTATTTGGCTAATTATTTAGTCTTTCTGCTCTACTTGTTCAAGCATTTTAAAACTAAATAAGGTTTAAGTGTCTGAATATTAGTTTTTGTATGAATGCATTCAGTTAACACAGACAGATAAATTGGCAACAGCATAATCTCCATTTTGGAGGTAATCCATCAAAGCTGGTTATATTGATATCATTGTTTATCTGTCAGTCCCTTTGGTCATAAAAATTAATGAATAGATTTCGATTGATTCCTTTTAAACTGCAGTGTCGCTTGACCAACTAAAGTTCTCATTCAACTTAAGAAGGGGTTCCACATCAGTATTTGATCCAAGTTTATTTAGAAATTGAAACACATTCTTTTGACAAAAGCATCTGCTGATCTAATTTCTTGAACACATTGTCAGTGTTGAATCCTCGGATCATTAGTTATTTTGGGTCTTTCAACAGACACCCTTCCCTAAGTGACTCAACCGAGGTTTGCAAGGCCTCCGTTTGTGTTCAAGTGGCCTATCTCTACCTCCATGACTCTCTCCTCTTCAACAGGCGCCATCTAGAAGCTTTTTCACCGGCCTCCGAGTTATAGCTCTTTTCTGGTCCCTTCCTTTAATTCTTAGCATGCTGTACACCTTGCTTAGGGAGTGACTAGCAAATCCCCAGCTGCTCACCTCTACTGGTATGCACCTTGTTTTCCAATTTTAATGATTTATAGATAATTCAAAAATAAAAACACCTGCAATTTCAATGAATAATTATATTTATCAAAAATAGAAAAATATTTCAAATAGTTATTGCTACTCTTGCCTGTTTGTAAACTAATTAAGCCTCCCCCCCAAAAAAAAAAAAAACAACAAAAAAAGTTGATTCTATTGGTATATGTATTAATTATCTCTTACAATTCCGGTAAATAATGATATTTTTAAGAAACCAATAAGTTCTGTGAAGCTGTTGCTACTCTTGTTCACTTGCTAAACAATTAGAAGTAGAATGTTTATTGATTTATTTATTTATATTAAAAAAAAGAAATTGTGTTTATTAACACCATACTATCTTGAGACAAAATTTCTGTTTTTTATTTTTTAACAATGAAATAAGTTGCTATTTTAAGAATACTATTCATTGGAATCATTAATACATACATTAATAGAATCAAGTATTTTTATATACCTATATAGATAATGTTAAAAATGGTGGTAATTCATTATATGATCTTAAAAAACATTAATTGATTGTGTTTAAAAAATTCTTTCCTCTCTGATAATTTTTTAGCAAATAAGTGTATAGAATAAATGTTTTAATAAACAATTTTAACTAGTAAATGATTTTTAAACTTGAGCGTTGTTAGAAAGATGTTGTTTTGGCTTAAACCTGATTAGTACTGAAAATCGATATTAAAATAAAAAACAGCTTCTAGAAGGAATGGTCCAATTTATCATGACCTCTGTGATATAATATACACTATCTTAGTTTGTTCCATTGAAAGAACTGTTCAAAAGTTTCATGATTACATACCCCCAAATTATTAGGCCAGTGTTAAGTCTATAGTTTTGAAATTTAGTATGTAAAGTTTTTGGACCTGTGGAAAAAAATTTCATTTGATTTTCATCAAAAAAGTTGTTGCTAAGGGCTCAAAAATAACCCCAGAGCAAGGTTGGGCAGTATTGCTTGTTGGTGAAGAGAAAAACTGTATTCAATAGCATTTAGCCTACTAAGTATTGACATATAGTAATACATTAAAATATTTCACTAATGTTACATTTTTTTTTGTATAGTTAATTTTGTTTCTTTTTTGTATTTTCAGAGAAATAAGACAGAACATTTCATCAGATGTGGGTGGAATTTTCTCTAGCATGAAGATGTTAGCCTCTGGTGGTAGATTCAGCAATTTCCCCCCTCTTGGAACTTGGCTTATAAAGGGGGTAAAATAAATGGGCAGTAAAACAAAAACAAAACTGACATTGAATCTGAGAAGATAAACATAAGATTGAGTAAGAAAGCAAGAAAGAGGAGCTCTTCATAAAAGAAAAATATAAAAAGAAATTTTCCTTCCCTCCCTCCCTCCCCCCCCCAAAAAAAAAGAAAGAAAGATTGTAAATGAAACTTTAAGAGGAATTTCAAAAGAGCCTCAAAATGAATGAACTTTGTATTTCTACACAGTGCACACATCCGTGTTTACTGCTACCAGAAGAACTTGCATCTGCTGCCCTGTCAGGTCCAAAAACAATTAAAATGAGGCTGCCCGCCTGCTCTGCTGTCCTGGGCTACCCTACTCTGTCCACCAAGATCACCAGCACAACCACCAACATATCTGAAACCTGGACTTATAACCTGTGAGTGTGACCAACTGCTCTATGATGGACAGTGACACGCCTCTACCTGTCGCTGTCATTGATCAGCAATCTCTCATTGTCGGGGTTCCTTGGAAGGTAATGGAGCCACAGGGATTGGTCGAAATAATTTCCACTGGACTTGAAAAGGTATTTTCTGGGTTTTTTTAATAATTTTAAAACTTTTTATCAATTAGTTGTTGTCAGAAGAGGCATTGATTTTTATTTCCATTGTGTGTTGGTAAAATGTAAGAGTGAAGAGTAAATGTGTTTGTGAGTCATATGAAAACTCATTACTTTATCGCTAAAAAATTGATTATTTATTTGAATAAGTCCCGATGCCTTAGCAGTAATGGCTTATATTGTTAAATTATATTTTACATATCTACATCAAATCTGCTTCCAAATCGTATAAATTTATGCATATACTAGAAGTATTGCTCAGCGTTGCCTGGGTGTTTATAACTTGCTACTAAGGTAGTTAAAGAATGCAATTCTTTACATTATGTTCATAAATGCTCTTCCAAATGTCAATTCAAATTGTAATTCATGAAATGTTGTTTGCTATTGTGCTATGCAAATTTTCATGGTCTGAATTATTGTGCAAATTTTGGTGGTCTGAATGCTTTAATGCTCACCCTTGTTTTCCGTTTTTATGTGTTTTTTTCTCATTCCAAGTTTTGACCCATTGACAGCTATTTTTCTGGCTCCAAACTTATTAAAAAGTCTTTCCTAGGTCTGAACATCCCATATATAGATTTTAAAGCCTTTGACTAAAAATTGGCAGAGTACTTTGGTGTAGACCGCAATGGTCTAATCTTTCAAATTTGACCCTATTTGCAAATACATTTCTGGCTCAAAACCAATTAAGAAATTTTCCCCAGGTCGGAATATCATATATATCAAATTGCAAGTCACTGGACTAAATTGACAGAGTAGTTTGGTGGAGACTATTCCAAACACACTGATACTTGTATAGAACACAAATGATATTATATTTGTGTTGCTAGTGAAATTTGATGTTGAGATTACCTTTTATTGTTGTGTTTAAAGAAAGTATATGCTAAGAGGAAAATTTTCAAATAATCAAAAAATGAGTTTTAAATTCATTGCAAAGTAGAAAAGATTGTTGTAAATGTAGCCTCATAGCTTTTTATTTATAGCACTAGTAAAAAGCCTTTCAGTGACACAACTGCTTTGTCAATATTTCTTCTAGTTCTCATGGTCATATAACTTCCTATTAACAAGTGCTGTCTACCGTGTGAACATGACATGCACCATTCAAGAGTATTTCTGAAAAAATGGGAGGAGATCTGAATAGACTGACAACTGCAAGTAAGCAGTAACAAAACTGAAATCAATGCTAGCAAACAAGGATGTAATGGGTGCTTATTCTGTTTTATGAAAAACCCAGCTTGTTGTCAATTGAAGGCTTCAGGATGTGACAGCAGCGCATAAATACCAATAAACTATAACATTGAACAAACTCTTCTTCTGACCAGAACTGCTTCTCTAGTTGTAAAGGAAAGGTTTGATATCATGAACATAGTTGTCCATTTTGTTCAATAGAACAGGCGGGTATTTTAAAAAATAATGTTTCCTATTTTTTTTATTTTTAACTAAAAAAGTTGAAGAGCTGTAAAGAAGTGAGGAGTACTATTAAAACAAGCAACAATCTTTTCTACTCCAGAATTAATTTTACTACATAATCACAACCATTCTCAATGGACTTTTTTAAGCAATGAGCAAAAGTCTGTGCATGAGCGTCTAGAGTGTGCTTTGTCACTCACATCTGTTTTGGCACTCTGAAATCGATAAATCCATCTTATAACAATGCTGACATCAACTACATCTGCTTCGTAAATGTTCA
The DNA here is from genome assembly GCA_034780655.1 of Idiosepius hallami. Taxonomy (NCBI): domain Eukaryota; kingdom Metazoa; phylum Mollusca; class Cephalopoda; family Idiosepiidae; genus Idiosepius; species Idiosepius hallami. The sequence goes on from JAUZSX010000041.1 coordinate 1,063,884, forward strand.
ATAGACACCAGTGAATGTTGATTGGTCCAATTTTTTCTGCATGGAGGAATTAAATTACGCTCTGTGATTCTGATGCATATCAATGACTGGTGTTGCAACATAGAGATAAAACTTTCAGGTCATAAAGTTCAGTTGCCATAACAATGCAATTTGTAATCCTATCTGATCTATTCAGGTGGAATAAAAAAAAAAATAGCAGGCATTACTTTTGGAACAATCCTTGTATATCATCACAGAATACTGTTTAGATATCAAAACCCATATACTACTTCTATAATCATACAGGAATGTAATATCTTTTAAAGATTACTTTTTATTGACTCGTAGATGTACTCAGTGCTGTCTGAATATTGGTTATTTTTGCAAGTTTGTAGTTTCTAAATGATTAAATCATTTCAATTTTAATGGTATAACTGACATCAAAATAAAAAAATTCTTCCATCTGAATATCTTTGACATGATTATTTTCAAATGATTATTTTATAAATTTGCTGAATTCTTTTTATCGTGCTGATTACAAAAATCTAAATAATGGATTATCTTTGAAACAATTTAAACCTATATATAATGTCTGTCTGGCTACAAACGTTTTTTTTTTTAATAAATTGATTAGATAAAAACATTACTCCAGTTAATGGTATCTGACAGACTTAGAAAAGTGTTTATATTTTTACTAAAGTTTCTTTTATCATCTGAAATTGAATGATAAAACCAAGGGAAATAACTCTTATTTTTTAAAATTTTAGTCATTTTTCACAGTGGAATATGAAAACCCTTTTTCTCACAGTTGTTCACTTTACAGTATTGGACCCTCAATGTATGACTGGAAGCTCCTCAGAAACATAATGAACCTACTTATGAAATAGGAGGATATTTGACTTCAGTATTCTCACTCAAAGTTATTTTATGCACATAACATAAAAATACTATCAGCAATAAGATTTTTTCATAAATCTGAATATGTATGAGTATAAAGATAAAAACTCCCTTCAATATGTACACTGATAAGTTCAGAATAAAATAAAGGATTTTTCTCATCTAAAAAAAATTTTGTTAAAGGCGAATATTAGTAAATAAACTTGTTTTCATTGTTGGTTTGGTTTCACCAGAGAGGCCTAATCAGTTCAAGATAAATGTCCAATATCATATGTCATTTGGAGATTGGTAACCACAAAAGTTTTATACTCATTTATAAATGTTTGATAGAAAGTATTAAAAGCCAAAACTTTTTTTTTGATTGTATTTATTATAAAATCCTAGGAATTAGCATTTTGTGTTGATCTGCATCGGCTGCTGCTACTACTTTTATTTCTCTCTTTTCTTTCAAGGTTGCCAATTAATTTTGACATTTATTTTTGTAAAAGTGAGAGGATGAGAGAGAATGTAAAAAGGAAAGAAATTGTACTGAGGAAGAGTGAAAGAATACAAACTTTAGTTTTGTTTTTGTTTCATTCTTTCTTACTCTTCAAGTTTTCTTTCATGAATGACAACAGGTTAATGAACTTTACTGATGAGGATGATGATGATTATGATGATAGGTAGGGAGAATTTTATTTTTTATTTCTTTAGATTTTTTTTCTAACTTTAAATCAGAAAATGATAGATATTTTTAAGTCAAATTTCATGCGGTTGAATTTTTAAAAACTCAAAATTCATTGATTAACATGAATTGCTGCTAAGAAGGAATGAATAATGCAATTAGTAATTTCTTAAATAAAGATTGGAAAAAAAAAGTTTTTTTGGCATAAACTGACCATAAGAGTTTGTTTAAAACCTTATCTATGAGTCCACATAACTCTAAATGCTTGTAACAATACCATTTTAAATAATACCATAATAATTCTCATGTTGGGTGAGAAGTTTGTTCATAATTGTTAAACTTTGATACATTATTTTGTATTTCTGAATATTCAATGATTTTAGAACCAATCAGATTTGACAAGGCTTAACTTCTGTGTTAAGAAAAGAAATAAATGTTTAAATGGCTATACCTATATTTTAATATGACTGTAACTACAAATTTATTAAAGTGTACTTATGAATGCACGGGGTAAAATTTAAGAATAATGAAGC
>JAUZSX010000041.1:1075397-1093276 GCA_034780655.1 Idiosepius hallami
ACAAGGAAAAAAAATTATGTAATGTGCATATATACCAAGAAACAGATTTTTTTTTTTAAATGATGATTATTATTAATATTAGACTTGACTTTCTTTTCTTTTTTAATTATTTTTAAAGAAGAAAAACAAATCTTTTTTTAAAAAAAAGAAATTTAAATTATTATCCTACAGCCATATTTACTTACATATTATATACATGTGTGCGTGTGAGTTAGTGTGTATGAATCTTATCATATTTATCACAGGCTGCCTCTCAACAAACGAGAACTTTTTTAAAAGAAAGAAGGAAGGAAGAAAGAAAAAAAAAGTTTACACCAAGAAATGGAGAAGAAAATTCTTGAAGAGTAGATGATATTGGATGAAAAGAAAATGAATTGAACTGCTTTTTTTTTTTTATTCATCTTCTCAGCATCATTCGATATCCACCTCTTACCATTCCCCTTATTTTTACTCTCTCTCTTTCTGTTTCCACCTCTAACTATTACTATTTCCCTGTATATATTTTCTGCCTTTTTCTGTTTCTACTTCTATTTCTTTTCCTCTATATTTTTCTTTGCTTCTTCCTCTTGATTTTCAACTCTATTTTTCCTCTCTTGTTACTCATTCAGACTCTTATTCTTGTCTACCCTTTCAGCTTCTCTTTTTTTTATTCTATTTTCTTCTCTATTTCTATTTTAAACTTATCTTCATATTCTATCCTATCTCACCCCCCCTTTAATCATTGATCCAATTATCTCCCTTTCCTTTTTAATCTCTTTTCTCTCTCTCTCTCTCCCCACCACTATTTTGTCCCTTGATCCCATCTTCATAATCTTTTTCTATCCCTCCCCCTTCAATTCTTGGTCATGTTCATTGACCTCTAAATCTTGATCTCATTTTATTCAAATTTTTTTCATCCTATGTTCTGATCCTAGATTTCTTCACACTTCTTTGATCTATGATTTCTTTTTATCTGTTATCAACTAATGTTCTTCTAATAATCTGTTAAAAAAACATTTTTTTTTTTTAAATAATTGTGTAGGTAAATAACAGACTAAACCCCTAGAAATCCAATGTTTTGTTTTCTCTACTTTTTTAATGTTTTTTTTTTGTTTAAATGCTACTTTCCTGTTACTCTTACAATCTTTTGGTTCTGTTTCCTTTCCTTCTACTGATTTCAATTTTCTATCTTTTTGCTCCTTTTTTTTTTATCCTTTTTCATCTTTCTCTTTCTGAATATCTCAATGTCCATCCTCTTGTCCAGATATGGCATATTTTCTCCTACTTTATGGCTATATGCATGCACACACTCACATACAGTGTAGAAGTTCACATTGGAGGTTGTCACAATCTAGACAAGAAAAAGAAAAAGAAGAAATTAGCAAAGTGTTTGATCTTTTACCTTTATTTTAGTGAAACTTTATTTTTCAGCTCAAAAATGTCATCATTAAAAGTTTTTGGTGTTGGAAATAAATGACCAACAATCATTACTAAACTCTTCTATCCATATTGTCATAGCCTCCAAAACAAACTTCCACTCTAGATACACATTTTGCTTTGCACAGAGAATACTATTGCTCTTATTGTTTTTATTATGGCTATGGTGTTATAATAAAATGATAATGCAATTATTTGTAAATTTAGCTGGGGATCAAATCTCACTGAACCTCTCTCAGAACCTGGCTAGATGAAATAATTAAATTCTTTAAATATTACACTGAGAAAATAAGCAGTGTGCGTATGTGTGTGTGTGTGTGCAAATGATGATAATCTGCTTGTGTATCGCTAAAAGCCAATGGAGCGTTTATATACAGGCTCTGTATTAAAAATGGTACAGCTGTATTTGAATTAACTGTGAGTATAATGCTTTAAAAGATGGATACAAGAGTGCTGTATTTCTCATGGGTGTTTGAAGTTATTACCTTAAGTCAGTTTTTCAAAATCTAATTTTTCTAAGAAAGCAACCCCATCAGCTAGCTTGCTTTTTATACTGGAAGATTGACATAACAATCTTTCTTGTCCCTCTACTTATCTGGCCTTGTGCTAAAGCACGTAAAAGCTTAGTCTATATTTCTTCACACTAAATTAAATTCACATCAAACAAACCTATTTGATTTTTAATCCAAATCATATGTTTATATCAAAGCAAGTCTTAAAAGTATCTTCACATCTGTTTGTAACTGAATTCACACTATTGTGCATTTGGGTGTGTGTATGTGTGTGTGTGTATATATATGGGTGTGTGTATATATATATATGGGGGTGTGTATGTGTGTGTGTATATATATATGGATGTGAGTATGTGTGTGTGTATATATATATGTGTGTGTGTGTGTGTATACATATATATCAATGCTTGCAGTATAGAATTGTATGTATGGGAGTATGGTGGAATATATAATTTATATGTGTGATCAAAATCCCTATAAGATGAAAATTATTTTGCATATTTCGCTTTTTCACAAGTTTTTCAAAAATGGTTTTCTATGAGAAAAGTTAAAGTATGAATGAAATGTATTTAGAATATCAACTTCCACAATGTTAGTTTTAAACACATATAGACAATGAAAATGTTTGGATGAGTATCAGATTAGTCATGCAAACATTTTCATGGAAAACAGATTCTACAGTTGTTACAATATTTTGCCTTCATTTTGTTAAATCTTTTTCAGGAATTGGTTATTTTTACAAAATAGAAAAACAAAAATGTTTTTTTGAGAAGTATGTGATTGAGAATTGAGACTTTGTATGATTCTATACTCTAGTTTCTAATATTTTCTCTTGCTTTAAACCAAAAATCTTTTCTCGTATCTCTTAAATTCTACTAAATTCCTTGGAATTCTCTTTAAGTTTTAAATCATTGAATATTCAAACCTTACTCCCGCTTTCATTAAACTTCACTAAATCCATTTCTATTTTGTGATTTAATTTTTAATTTATACATTCCTGAAAAATCTTTAACAATAAAGGTGAAATGTTAAATCTTCTATAGAGTATTTTTGTTTTTCCCACAAACACATCACATCACAGCTTGCAAATAGAAGATAATGATGATAATGATAACTAATCAAATTCAAGAGTTTTTTTTTTTTAGACAAAAATTAAATTCCTGAAGCTTTATCCATGCAACTTTTATCCCATTTACCTGCTTAGTTCCAAAAATTTTTTTTTTTTTTTTTTTTTCTCCAAAGGAAGGGGGATAACTCTATTCTTCTTTCTACTTATTTTAGTTCTGATCTTCAAATCCCTTTATCTACTGCCACTGATCGCTAATTTATACTCGTTTGGTGCTACCTTATATAGACTGCTGAACTCACATCAGCATTTTACACACATAATATTCATAATGACATACATTGCATTATATCTGCTCACTAATAAATTTAGGCAGCATTTGGATTCATTACAGGATTTTAAAAAAATTACTAGGGTTACATATAACCATGTAAAATATTTACAAAAATTGGAACCTAATGTAAGAGCAAGCATCAGAAAACTGGAAAGAATGAATAATAAAATTTATAGGCATAATACAATTCTACTTTTTAATATTTATATATATTAATCTGTGTAGTAAGGTTGCTTAAATTTATAGTTAGAATGCTTAATATTAGTGATAGAGCGTGCATATTAGTTGAGTGTAGACACAGAGTCAACAGCCTTCGGCAACTGTCAGTATCTTGCCTGCACAGTCATCGGGCCTGATGACCGTGCAGGCTAGAAACTGACAGTCGCCGAAAGCTGTTGATTCCCTGTCTACACTTAACTAATATTTATATATATATATATATATAAAATATTCAGGTCCATCCTGTCGAAACGTTGTGAAGAAAAAAATAAATATGAAAATTAAGATGAGGACAATTGTCCGAAAAATACTCCTAGAATTATTTGAATATATTATTATTCTGATTTTGTTTTCATAACTTTTGTTTGATATTTATTTTCACTTTGGACTTTATATGTACTGGCTCAGATTTAAAAAAAAAAAAACATTAATGCTGGACATGCAAATAAGCTACTGAGAGAACTCTGGAATTTTTTTAAAATTGAAATCAGAGTTAAAATTCAACTATATAACTTCCATTGTGCATTTTTAGAAATTTTATTTTGAATCTAATCTGAGGAAGGTGACTAAGAATGTCTAAAATGTTAGTTTAACAGGCACTAGAAAATATGTAATTTAACAATTTTTATATTATGATCAATTATTAATTCATAAATATAATTCCTTTTTTAAAGAAAGAGATCAATGCTTTAGACAGAAAAACGAGACCATTCACAGAATATGTGTATGAGATATGGTATTTTATTTATTTATATTTTGAAAAATGGAAAATAAATTCTGATCATGTGTAACAAAAATAAATTTTTGAAAAACAACATAACTGTATCCTTGTTCTGTTGAATGTAAATCTATTTTTGTTGCACACACACATACATATATATTTATATACACATGTGTATATATATGTATGAATGAATGATATAAAATATTTGTTTCCAATTATTTTTCTTTCTACTTTTTAAAAATTTATACTTGTTTGAGAATATATGTAACCAATCTACAATATATATTTTGAATGTACACAACCACACACTCACATGCATATATATTTATAATTTTTCCTATTGATAAACTCTTATCACAATATTTAGATTGTTTTTAAGACTGCAGCATGCATTAAGAAATTAGTTTTTGTGGATAGAAGATAAATCTTTTAAAGTTTACTAAGCCATTATTTATCACTTGTGACTAGAATGCAACATAATCAGACACATAAACATATGTCTGCATGTTGGGAAATGAAACACTATAAAAAAACAAAAATGATTTTAATATATCTTTGATAGATTGTTACTTAAGTATAAAGATCAAATATGAAACCTATTTCAAATCATCAATAAAAAAAGAATCTAGGGTCACCATAGAATTTTTTTTAACTAAGAACATCATAAGAAGCATTCATTAATAACTGAAATTAACCTAACCATCCTCACAAACATAAGTAATTTATGAACTTCTGCAGAAATAGATGCATATGCATATCAGTGCACTCCCATTCCACAACAAAGGTAGCAATATTAATTTAAAAGTTATAACTTAATAATATTATTATTATTATTATTATCATCATCATTTTCAACATCATTATTATTATCATTATTATTGTTGTTAACTTTTTCTCTCCAGGGTGTTTCCAGTTTTTTAAATGTTTTTCTTCGACAAAAGTGAAACGAAAGAAACTAATTTTTTTTCATAAATTATTTTTTTTAATGCATTTTTTACTTAATTTTTTTTTTGCATTTCAATGCTTTTTCTGTTGTTGTACAGCTTATCTTTTTTTTCCTATAAAAATTTTTATAAAAGAATTTTGAATGGAAAAAAAGTGGGATGCTAGTCATCCTCTATTATTACAAGCTATCTAAGTGTAAGGTCTTTTTTACTCTTATAAAAATTTTAGATGCAATATTTATGTATTTTATCTATTTGAGATATGAGGCCTAGAGTAGTAAAAAAAAAAAAGTCTTTTTGTATGAAAAAAAATCCAAAAAAATTGAAATAATTTTTTAATGCATCATTTATAACTACTGTTATCATCATTATTTTTTTAAGCATGATGGTAGGTTGAAAACGACAGTTAAAGTTATATATTTCATGTGCCAGTCCAGTTTTTTAATGTGAGGCCTGCTAGTACAGATCCTGGTGAACTCACTGTTTTTAAACTCTGCAAATCATTGATGCTGATGTAGAGTTACGTCCCCTGAATTGACTCTTTTTTTTTATTATTATGTAAAGTTATTTAAATTTTTTGTTGTTTTTCTTTAAAAAAAAAAAGAAAATTTTTTAATTTATTTTCAATTATTGTTTTGTTTATGTGTACATTGTTTAAAATTTAAAATTTTAACTTATCAGGCATTCCAAACTATTAAATTGATTAATTATACATTAACTGAGGGAGAGAGAGAGATACACAGAGAGAGAGAGTTATTGATAGAATGAAAGGTAAGAGTGTACTTTAAAGAGAATATTGAAAAATAAATCTACAAAAGAAAAGACTTATCTTGGGGATGTCCTTATTTATTTTGTCAGTGGAGTTATCTTTCTTGATGTTCAATTCCAATAGGTTAATTATGCTGGTTATCTTTTTGCTTTAGATTAGCTCATTTAATCTGCCATATTTGTTTAAAAATTCATTGGCCAACCACTCCCTCCCTTTCCCCCAATCTTTGTTCTCTTTGAGTCTTTTGTCAATTTGATATTTTAGCAATTAATTAAATCCCAAATCCTCAGATTTTAAATTCCTTCCAAGATATTGTTAACTCTTTAAGTCAATAATAAAGTAACAAAAAATAAAATTTTCTAACTGCAGTTATTTACAAGCATAATATGTATTGTGGATTAATACAGTTAATATTGCATCAATGAAAATAACATTGTTTTATTTCCACTGAAATTTACCAACTCAAGAGATTGGTTGAATATTTATGTATTCAATGTGTTTTCCTTCAAAATTCATAACTTGACAAAATTTGGAATAACAACCAGACATTGAAGCAGTACAGAAACTGAGTTGGAATAATATACTAGTTGAATTGGGGAATCTATGGATATATAATTAACATTAACCAGTTGGGAGTAGCTAAAAAATTATTATTCATGTTTTGAAATTTATTTAATAAAATTTATTAATTGTTTTAGGATTGTTGATAAAAAAAAACTGGTTTCTCCCATTAAACAATTTTTCTACTGCATTGTTCAAAGTGAAAGAACACTATTTGTTTTTATTTATATATTATTTATTTCACACCCATGAATACATAATACTGTAAAGAACTTTGCCTACCTCAGGATTTTAATGTTTGTAGGTTTTAATGTTGCTGATAACTAATTAAATTTTGAAATATTTTCTCTATTTAGCAAATATCTTCTGTGCCACAAAATTTTGTTTTTAAGTATATATCTGAGAATTTTACTGATTATAATTTAACTGTGTAATATATTTGTATTGTTGAAAATTTCTTATTTTAATATGATACTCTTAGCTATTTCAATATGATACACCTAGCCATTTTAATGTGATATACCTAGCAATTTTGATTAGCTACACTTGGATACTTTAAGTGTAGAAATCAAGGCTATTTGATTTTATTTTTTTCCAGTGTTTCCTGTTTTGAACATTTCTATGGAAGCATGAGATTAAAGAAAAACCTATGCCATCTTTATTTACTGAATAGAGTTAGTAGTTGTTAAATTCAAGAATTTAGTTTAATCACCAAATGAATTGTTTAATAGCTTTGATAGTTAAGAAGAGAGTTTTGGGCTTATTCTATGTAAGAATATTAATATACAAGCTCAAATCCAAACCTGTTGTTTGATTTAGGTCTAATATCCTTGATGATATTTGAATCCCCTCTTTCCCTCAGGTTATATATTACAACTGTTCTTCTAACAATTCATTTACTACTAAAGAAATATATAGAAACATTTATGGCTTTAGCTGCCTCTAAAGGTTGACAATTGATTAAAGTAAATGAGCCAACTCCCAGTTGGATGGTCAATTAATTGGTGTGAGGTAATCATACCGTCTGAATTTATGGTTGATAAGAGTTAATTATTAACATGTAATTATTAACATGTAATTCTTATGACCCTGAAAAATGTTTAGTCTATTTTATAAACCTAAGAAATACAATTCTTTGTTGACTTTTCGGGAACAACTAAGTAAAAAGAAAACTAGTGCATGTATAAACAACTAATAGAGTATAAGTTTGAAGCTAATAGGCCATGTCTCATCTTGCAAGACTATGGCTAAATACCAAGAGATGTTCCCAAAAAATTCTCTGCCTTGGAACCTGCTGTACTGGCTGCAACTCTCACCCATGATTTAAAATTGTTTCAGTTTTATTTCCCAGTGCCATAAAATTTAGGGGAGGAGGGGCTCAAACTTGTAAAATGAATTCTTGTTCCTCTTCTTTAAAATCTAGTTTTGCTCTAAGTGGTCAGTTTGTTTATTACTGTATAGTTTATAGCAAATTCTGGAAAGAGTGCCAGTCATTGGGAGTGTGTACTTATAAGGCCTGAGTGCAAGAAAGATTATTTTCTAATAACCTGTCTATCAAAATGTAAGATTTGCCTACCAAGAAATAAGCATTTGCATATGGTAACCCAATGTCGGTGACAACCTCTTTGAATATATGGATTTGAAACCTTCAGCTGTTATGACAGTAAATGAGATGAAACTGCAATTATAATACATACAATATAATGATTTCATAACTGGACTGTTTTTTTTTTATTACAAATATCAGAGTAAAAACAGTTATTAGAGAAATTAAAATGTATCTTTCAGAATAATGAAGATCATTGTAGATAATGCAATACTGGTGCAAATAACAGCAAAGTTTGCTTACCAACATATCTTTTACCTATTTGTTTATATAAAACAGATATTTCTATCTTATTTAGAAAAGAAAATCTTTTAAAATTACATATGCAAATTTTACATTTTGTCACTGTCATGATATTTTCTTAATAGATTTTATTTTCTTTTTTATGGCATTTGTAATCATTTTTGTTGTTGTTGTAGTTTATCCTAGATACTATAGGTTTAAAATGGTATAACTTAAAATATAACTTCATGATTTTTTAATCTTCTTTTGACTACTAAAATTGATATCTGACATAAAAGTTAAAAGGATTATGTTATTAAGTAATTGAGTTTAGTCGAGGTTGTAGATAAATTAACCATTTCATTTCCAATTAAACAGATTTACCAAGAAATTTTTTTTTTAATTCCACTAGTGAAATCTACCATTTCATAATATTATTTTTACATAAATTTCAAATTTTCTGGAATATTATGTCTCTGTGGTATTGTAAGTTGGAACAATCATTTACTATTGAAAGTTGATAAATTACTTAAATTTCCTAATTTTTTTTTTCAAGGAAACAATTTGAAAACAAATATCCTAAAAGAAATTTGTGTTGATCAATTCTAGAATTTAATATCATTTTTAAAAAATCTATTTTTTATGTATATTAATTTTCTTGGTAAAAATTAATCAAAATTTATGAAGAAGCATTTTAAAAAAAAGCATTGAATTTGTTTTTATTAATTTCAAACCTCTAATGCATTTTTAAAAATTTGTTCAGTTTATTTAAAGCAATTGAAAAATTTTGAATAAATTAGGGGCAATTTTACAAAATATGGCTGTCCTTCTATCCTAGTAGAAACCATAAAGTTTATTAAATCATTCTTGAGTTAAGAAGTAGATGGGAAAAATTTAAATTACAAATGTTTTTAATGGAAAATGAAAATTGTATTTGAATACATCCTAAATCGGAAGATGAAATTTGAGATTTTTACTTAGTTTAAATGCAAAAAAGAAAAAGAAGTTAAAAAAGAAAAGATAGCAAAAGAGAAAAAGAAATTGAGCCAAAAGCTGTTGTTTGATTCATCTGAAATCAGCAAAGTTGTGTTGGTCTCCTGTGAGTCTCATTCTCTTCATTCTTATCATTTTTTTTATTATTATTATTGTACAAAGAAACAAAATATTTGACTGATTCACATCACCCCCTTTCCCTAAAGTTATTGTTTGTGATTTTTTTTCTTCATACGTTGGCTGTGTCATCTGAGTTTTTCTTGTTGTTGTTATTATCAGATTGTGAAAACTTAAAGAAAAAAATGCAAACCAAAAAGAAAAAAAAATGTACAAAAATGATTTTTAAAAATGAAAAAAAAAAAAGTATAAAACAAAAAAAAAAGAAAAAAAGAAAAAAAAACATTGAACAAAGGTTGTGTCCTGTTAGGAGATTCAGAAACTGCCTCATTAAAGATATGTGCTACTTTAAAATAACACTAATCCTTAATTGTATTGTCTTCTTTTTTCTTTTTGTGACTTGTTGTCATTCTCTCTCTTTTTTTTTTAAGTTCCTATGATGGTTTTTCTTCCTCACTTAACAATTCTACAATTTGCGAATTGGTTCAATTAACAACAGTTAAGAATATTGAGCAAAGATCTGTTGTACCATAGTGGATGGACCTCTAATCTTTTACGTTGTGTTTTGTCACAGGCAAATATAAAATTAAGAAAAACAATGCAAGAATTTAGGAAGAAAACTTCGTTGTTTTTGTTTCACTGGAAAGTGCACTTCAACAGTAACACACGCGCACAGCAACACTCTTCTCGTCGAGAGAGAGAGAGAGAGTGAAGGGTTCATAGTTATTGAAATTTTGATGTGTCCTGGTATGCCATGTTTAGACAGTTCTAGGTGACCTCGTCCAACAGTCCAAAAATCTCTCTCTCTCTCTGTCACTGAATTATTTGAGCTTATATGTATTTTGGTTTGCACATCATCATCATCATCATCATGGCCCGTGTTCCATAGCCTTAAAGGTTTACACGAAGAAAGCCACCAAGTGCTGATTCATCACTTAAGGACACATACAATGACACCACAACCATGTCTCGACCGCTGGTGTTGTTAACTTTGATACATACTCTCAGTCCTCCGTCACTGATTGTTTAATGCCGGAAACCTTTTTTCCTGCATTAATAGGTAACACCGTTGCCAAAAACAGGGCTAAAAAAATGAGAATCTTTAGTTTTGATGAATAAAGGATCCAGTCAAAAATAAATGAAGAGAATGTTTTTAGAAATGACCGACACTTTTTCCTGAATTGTCAATCTACACATGAATATTCAAGCTACATCTTTTTACCGGAATATTCCAAAAGAAAGTAATAATTTTTGATGCAGAACTGAATTTTCTTCTTCCTTAAATGGTGCAGAGGAGAAATAATTTTTTTTTTTTTCAGATTGCATCCATTGTTCAAAAGTAAAGGTAATTTATTGATTCAAGTTCTTATGGCTTTGTAATTTACAATACAGCAGGCTTCTGCTCACTAGGCCGAAACCTAGTGTTGAAACATCAATAAACCTGCTAAGATGAGGACAAAAATCCAAATAATAAAGTTAATTCCTAAATTATGAAGCCTCATCTCTAAAATAAAAATAAACTATAATTGAAATTTCAAGCTTCAACATTATGCTCAAAAGAAAAAAAAAAGTCCTCTCTTAGACATGTTCTCCTCATTGAGAATTTGCTCACCAAAAATTTAAGAAAAACATTTACAATGTTAAAAAAAACAAACAAATATTTTAATAAACCTTTCAATTAAGAACACATCAAAGGAGGTAATTCCACATCATTTTAAGATAATTTTTAAGAATAACTTTTTTATACATCGTTTCTTTCAAACTAGTGTTCTCATCCTTATCATTGTTACCCTTTAAAATGATTGCCTTATGAGTTTCAAATCTAGTGAACCAGCAGGAAAATCCGTACTTCCTCTTTATCAAATCCATCTGTCTGGCACAGATGTCTTCATATAGGCTTCCTTGTCATGTAATTGGAAAGAAGTGCCAGAGCCAAACTTCTGGAAAAACTCTCTTTTATTATGGTTAATTTTAGATTCCATGCATATGAAAAAAAGAAAATGAATATGGAGGTAGGTAGCAAAATAAATGTATCTTTTTTTGCAGGTGGAGAAGTCTTATTATTGCTTTTGGCATCACAAGCTGTGGTGTGTGCATGATAATTATTATATATATTAGCGGCCCCGTCGCAGAATGCATCTTGCAGCCCCTTTATCCTAAAAAAAAGGCAAGTTGCCCCCCCCCAACATACTGGAGCCTTCTACTATATATACCAATATATATAGAAAGAGATAAAGGTGGAAAGAAAGATGGATTGATAGATCAAGAGAATTGATATTTCAAAAGTGATAATGATTTTTTAATTAAACGTAACAATTAATTATTTTGGTAATTTTTTTGCATTACAATCTGTGAAGCAAAGGATCCTTGCGGCCCTTGGGAAGCTTGCGCCCCCCGCAATTGCGGGGCCCATGATCATATTGATTGCCATCTGGAACATTTTCAAGAAAATCCGTAACTTTTTGAATGACGTCCACTGGTAGTTTTTTGAAACAATAGCACTTTCTCTGTGGGGAGTTGATTCTTTTTGCATTGGACAATGCGTGGATTTGGATAAACTAGAACAGTGCCGTGCTTAGCCAATTAGCAGCCCCGACGCAGATTATGCCTTGCGGCCCAGTTTACCCTAAAAAAGCAGTTGCTTCCCAAAAAACACTTTGGAGCATTCGACTATATATACATACCTATACAAATATATATATATATATATATATATATATATATATATATATATATCGAGAGAGATAGGCTGAAAGAGAAATATATTGATAGAATGTATATTTCATGTGTGATAATTATTTTCTAATTAACCCTAACAATTATAAATTTTGGTAATTTTTTTGCTTTACAAAAAAAATATGTGAAGTCCAGGAGCTTTTTGCGGTCCCCTGAAAGCTTGCGGTCCCCTCACAATTGCAGGGTCTGCAGGGGCACTAATCACGACCCTGAACTAGGACTTGATGTTGGTTGTGTTAAAATCTGAATATATTCGAAGATAGTGTGGAGAGAGGAGTTTCTGAATGTTTTGATTCCATCTTTCTCTTGCTTAATGTTTTGTTTGTAAAAATACAAATTGTAGTGTAAAACGTCGGGTCACCAATTATTGTTGGGGACTGAATAATACCCCCTCCCCCGAACATAAATACAAAAAAAAAAAGAAATAAATAAACTACGAATCTTTGTAAAATAAACTTTTGTTTATTTTCGTTAAAGGAAGAGAAAACTTTTTACACAAGAGAGTAGAAGTCCGTAGAAAGAAGACGATTAGAATAAAACAAGGAAAAATGAGTGTAAAGAGGAAAAATAAGGACAATGTGTTGCTGGCGAGATTAGAGAAAGAAAGGGTCAAACAGTGTTTTTTGAAGCATATTGTAGGTAGCTTGTAGTTTGTGCTGCTGAATAATCTCGCTAAAAGCGTGCGTGCATACGTGCGTGCGTGCTCTGTCCGGTTCCTCTGGTAAAGGTAAGTTTTATGGTCTCTTTTAAAAGATTCTAGGGGCTCCAAATTCTATCAGAATATAAGTTTATTATCGAGCGCTGATTGGTTAATAAATTGAAAAAAATATCATCACGTGATAGCTCACTACTACGTCCGTGCGCGCGATTCGTTTGCCATTTCCAAGAACTGTAAGCGTCTACTAGTTTTTGACTCCAAAGGGTTTTGTTATGAGTAGGTGTGGTAAATGCCCGCGCAAATGTATTTTTAGAAGAACATCATGTGTGATTTTATTTTTTATATGTGTGTTTAAGCAAATAAAATAAATCAAAATAAGGAAGTCCATGAAAATGAGCTCAAAAGGGGCATAAAAGCGATCAATGATCTAGCTTGTAAATAAAACTGTCCAGGTTATTTATCATTCTTGAACCAAGTAACTTTATTGAAATTATTGCTTTTGAAATTTTATGTTGATGTTTTATGGCCCCATTTTTCACCAGTCAATAATCTCACATTAGATGACTATTAGAAACCCGGGGAACGCCGGGTCAAGGGCTGCTATTTAGATGGTGACGGCAATTTAAGGGGGTAAAATAGATAATAGAAAAAAATAGTAGTATGAAGCTAACAAAAATAGAGAAGGACGAGTTTTTTTTTTCGACCTGTTACTGGTGGTGCCTTCCTGACCATTCAAAAAAGAAGAAGAAATAAGTTTTTTTGGCAACGAGCTCACCAAAGTGGGTGTTGTTGTCCACTGACTGGTCAATCAAACAGACCCTTATTTTAGATTTGGACCTTTTGGGCGAAGAGAAGTCTTAGAAGAAGTAAAACCTTTTTTTTTTTAAATAATATCTGTAAATTTGAACAACGAATAAAAGAATTAAACTAATAATATCTATTATTTTTCTAGCCAGATTCTGTCTATATAGTAAAAATTCCTTTTCTTTTACAAAAGTTATTATCTATCTCTTTGTCTGAGGAACGTTCTCTGCCAAAGTATTTTGCTAATTATTGGTCTACAGACTTTAAATCTGACATGTTGGATATTTGGACCTTTGGAACAAAATTGGTTTTGTTTTGAGCTGTAAATTAACTGCTCAGAGGTAAAACTTGAATAGCTAAATCGTTGCGTGCATGGGACATCCAATCCATCAATGTAATAGCAATTCGGTTTACTGAAATTATTTTCGTTTTATTTTTTAGAAGGAAAAATAATCTTGGAATTACAAGAAACACAGATGAAAATGAGCTCAAAAGAGGCATAAAAGCAACCTGCGACCAATGATCTAGCTTGTAAATAAAACTTTTCTTTCTGAAGACAGAATTTGATTTTTTAAATATAATTATGAGGCAATAAAATTGCTTCTACCAACAAATGAAATATACGCAAATGACCAATCGCGAAAAGTATGCAAGAATTCAGTTTTACCCCAACGGCCATTGATGTATAAATTGTGAATAAATTGCTATGAACGCATGTTAGAGTCGTAAAGGCTAGGTGTTAGAGTATCTGTCTTTGATGACGTGACGAGGTTTACATGTTCAAATCCTTTTCGGGGTTTAAATTGTTAACAGAACCGTTCCCGTGCTTAGGGCAACTGCAAGGGGTGCGCAAGCTATCTGGGGGCCGCAAGGCTCAATGGCTTCACGGATCTTTTGTTAAAAGTTACCAAAATAATTTACTAGGATTAACTAGAAAAATCTTTATCACATTTATGTTGAAAAATGCATCTATCAATCTCCCTTCATGTCTCCCTGTTTCTCCTTGTCTTTATGTATATGTTTGTACATTTAGTCTTTAATCGAAACCTGTAGCATGTTAAGGGGCTGCAAGTTGCTTTTTTAGGGTAAAGGGGCCGGAAGCTTCAATCTGCGTCGGGGCCACTAGGTGGCTAAGCACGGCACGGCAGTCACTGATTGTCGTATTGCATGTCATTTTACTAGACTGAAATAGATATGTTATGAGTTTTTGCATACTTTTTGCGATTGATTGTTTGTATATTATGTGTATTGGTAAAACTTTGTCACTTAATAATAAATAATACATTTTATTCAATGGGCGTAATTCATTTTTGCAAACATATTTAATTTTTACGTAGTGAGATTTTGTAGGTTTTTAAATAAATCTTTTGAATTTAAAAAAAAATTTTCCAAAAAATCTTGTATTGATCCAATTAAAAAAACAATCTTTTCGTTAAAGGAAGAGAAAACTTTTTACACAAGAGAGTAGAAGTCCGTAGAAAGAAGACGATTAGAATAAAACAAGGAAAAATGAGTGTAAAGAGGAAAAATAAGGACAATGTGTTGCTGGCGAGATTAGAGAAAGAAAGGGTCAAACAGTGTTCTTTGAAGCATACACAAGAGTGTAAACCTTTGAATAAAAATACTTTTATTTACCGGAAAATAGTTTTTTTTTCTTTTTCTTGAAATAATTCCCTCTGCAAAATGTGATACCAATAAATCAATAAATTTCCCAAGATTTGTCTCAATTTGAAAATAAATTGAAAAAAAATCGCCAAACATTAAGAAACACCACAGAGGAACGATAAAGTTTAAAATAAAATGCCTTCATTAAAAAACAAATCTACGTGGACATTTTTTATCTCTGAAAAAAAATTTAATAATTTAAATTTTTTAATAAGCCTTGTTTTGAAGATTTCTAAGAACTTGTTTGAAAAATGTGTTTTTGCGCCAAAAACATGTTAGCGACATCAGATTATGTTGTTTTCTTTGGTCATAGTTTGGATTAAACAAACAAAGAACAAAAAACAAACTAAACTTTGACACATTAGCGACCTCAGATACCTCGTATTTTTCTCAAAGATTTTTTTTAAACGATATTCGTCGATTTCATTACCGCTTTTTTAATTTTGAGGTCTTTTTTTCTTTAGACAATTTTAAGCTGTGGAACCCTTATATTTGGGACACGTTTACTATAAGGTCATTTTTCTTTGGGACTCTGTTGCTCTAGGTCTCTTTTACTATTGGACCCTTTTACGTCTGATTCTTGATTTATGTACCTTTTTTTACTTTGGGACCCTTTTATTTGAAACTCGTTTGCTTTAGATCCTATGATCTTTTTTAGACGAAAAACTTTTATTTTGGACCCTTTTGCCTTGGGGCACTTTTATTTGGAACTTTTTTTGTCTTAGATCTGTTTTGTCTTGGTGCTTTGTTGTTTTAGATCTCCTTTGCATTTAAAATCTTTTATTTGGTACCATCTGGCTTTAGGTCACTTTTGTCATCTTGGGCCTCTTTTTATTTCAGATGCCCTTTGCTTTGAGACACGTTTATTTGGAACGCTTTTGCTTTAGTTTCAATTTGCTTTTTACTTTAGGATTCTTTTTCTTGGCATTTTTATGCCTTAGGACCCTGTTTTTTTGTATTCTTTTTCTTTATGACCCATTTGCTTTGGGATTTTAGCTTTTGAACTTTTTTCACTTTGGGGCCCTTATGTTTTTTACTTTTGGAGCTTTTTGCCCAGGACACTTTAGTTCTTTGGACTCTTTTTTTCGTTGGACTCTTTGTTTGGGACTCTTTTATTCCAATAATAATGTTTTTGAGCTCTTTTTTTAAACTTTTTTTGCTTAGGGACTCTTCACTTTTAAACCTTTTTATTCTGAGACCCCCTTTGAGTTATAATCCTTTTGTTTGGTAACATTCTTGATTTGTGATCTTATTTCTTTGAGTATATTTTGCTTTACCTTTGTTCATTATATTTTAAGAACTTTCTTGTTTTGGACCCTTTTTCTTTGGACATTTTAACTTTTAAGACCTTTTTGTTTCAGTGTCTTTTTACTTTGGGAGACTTTTTTTAAATTTAGGACTCTTTTTACTCTTAAACCCTTATGATCTTCAATTTTTTTTTTTTTTAAGTCTAGGGCTTTGTTGCTATTATGCATTTGAACCTTTCGACTCATAAACCCTAGTTAGAATTTGTTTCATTCAGCTTTCCTTACCTTTTTTTCTATGAAGACAGTCAATCCAAATAAATGATCACATCTCAACATTTCAGTCCTTAAGTTTCTCAAATTTCCCCATAAGATGAAAAGTTGTTTCAGATTAGAAATATTGGAATAGCAAATATTTTAATACCTCTAAGAATTTTAACAAAATAATTTCAATCTTTAAACTGTTTAAAAACCTTCAGGCATTTCCTGCAGGTTTGTCTCTTATTGTAAGCAATGATGGAATGAAGAAATAGATTTTTATAAAACAATTCTCAGGATGTTTCAATACCAATAGTTGTACTAAAAAGTTTAATCCTAAATTGTTGTGGTAAAGTAAGTTGACTCCTTGATGTCCATCCTAGTTTGGCATTGTTGTAAAGTTGTTAGGGAGATCTCCGCTCTAACCTTAGGACCAAGTGATAAATGCCATCCCAGTTCAGTAAAGTTGTAAAGTAGCCCTCAGAATCAAAAGAGTTGAAATAACGTTTTGTTTTTTTGTTTTATCTCTTTAAACTGACTTGAAAAAAATTCTAATTTTAAATTCACTTTTCAAATTGACTTCTAATTATTTTACAAATTATTTGAAATTGTTTGAATTTGAACTGTTTCTTTTTAATGCATATAGAGCAATATCTGGATGTTATTTTCCTTTATCTATTTTTGGGAAATTTTAAATGTTATTCGCTAAATAATTCATTTTTTGAGGTTGGAAAGTGATAAGCTTTTTCTCAGTATATTTGTAGTTATTTTGTTTTTTGATGAGTGTCTTTTTTATATTCAAATTTTGATGTTTTATTGTATCGTTAAAAAAAAAGAAAGATCACATCAAACATTCAAGTAGATTTTTATTTACTTTTGAAGTTCTTCACATATTTGAGTCTGTTGCTTGGATGGAACCAATTGTTAAAATATATAAAACATATATATATATATATATATATATATATGTTTGTGTGTGGGTGTGAGTGTGGGTGTGTGTGTGTGTGTGTGTGTGAGTGTGTGTGTTTGTG
>JAUZSX010000041.1:1113795-1156108 GCA_034780655.1 Idiosepius hallami
TACACCGTTACCTTGTCCCTTAAACCTTGAAGGACAGGGTAGTAATATCAAAAAATTTTAAAATAAATAAAAGTGCCCTGATGAAGGGCAATATCCGAAACGTGTTGGCACTAATACACATTCATGTTCTTTGTTTTTTCTAATATTTTTCTATCATATATATATATATATATATCAAAGTTAGTCTGAATGAAAAGCATTTTGGATTCCCCTTTTTTTTGTGTTTTAATTGATCACTGTACTATTATTTTAATCGATTATCATTGACTTATCCATCCCCCTTTCTTTTTTTAGTCAATTACTGTTATAAAGATATGGTTGGATTTTTTTATATAATAATAACTAAATTTCAACTATTTTATCTTTTCTCTTCAGGAAGAAGATTACAGTGGGGCAATTCAACTCTGTCTTGAATGCCAAAAAGCAGCTAGTACATTTCGACATTTTCATTGCATCAGGTAATTTTTCAGTTTTCATTAATTTGTATCTGGTTATATACTGTTAATAAACTAATTAAATGGACTAATTGGTAGTCTGAAAGAGAAATCTTAATGTTCTAAGAATAAATTCTGTTTTGATTTGTTTTGTGTATATTTTTTTTCTTTCTTCTTTTGATTTCAGTGAATTGAATTCTAAGCTGCAAGATACACTTGAAATGATTGAAGAGCAGTTAGATGTGGCCCTTTCCAAAACCTGTAATAATTTTGATGTGGTACATTATGAAAAAGTACAGACAGCTTATAGGCTCCTTGGAAAGACACAGGTTAGCTACAAGAATTTCTCTCTATATCTCTATCTCTCTCTCTCTATCTCTCTCTCTCTCTCTCCCTCTCATATTATGAATAAACCAATAATTGAAAACTTAGTTACTTTTTTCGAAAGTAATCCATTTCACTTTGAACTACTTTTTTCTTTTTGCATAAAAATTTGTTGAATTTCTTTAGACATTTTTTAAACAGCCTTGTTAAAAATAGTGTGGGTTCTATTCTATTAAACCACTTATTGGTTAAATAATTTGACTTTTTTTATTTAATTTTAAAAAGATAAAGTTTGAAAGACATTTTTTATTCAGTATTTCGAAAATTGTTGGTGAAAAAAACAGTCACTTAAATAGCGGAGTGACCCGAGTCAGAATGCGTGTTTTTAGGGTGCATAACAAAAACATCTTTGATAATTTTATTGGCAGCCAAGTGGGCCCCTTTGCAGTGCTGGGCTCTCGAGCATCATCCAATCGATCTATGGCTCAATCTGGCCCTACATTGAAAGCAAATGATGGATTAATTTTAATGGTATAAATTAGTTGAAGCAGTGAAAAGATTCAATATTTTATGAATAAAACAAACCTAAGAGAAAAAGGTTGACAAAAAACTTTTTTTATTTGAGGCAAATTGATTTATATTATTTTTAAAAAGAAGAAAGTTTCTTCCCCGCTTTGGACCCTGACTTAGCAAAAAGACCAATTTTGTCACTCAGAACTATTCTACTAAATGACCATATCAGGGCAGAAGTATTGGTGTCTTCTTTTGCCTTAGTTTGCCAGGTCATTATATCTGCCTTTTTAGGATCCAAAGGAAAATGATGGAAAAGCATTTGTTTCATTTCAATTCTATCTCTATTAACATGATGAACTTCAATCAAATCATTTCTTATGTTCTCCATTTTATAGACATCTCCTTCTGATATTCATCTGTTGGTAAGGTATTTTAAATGCTGAGACATTTTCAAACTCTGTTGTATTTCTTTATATTCTCTTTTCATTTTCAGAATTTTTGTTATTTACTGTTAAAATGAAAATTTTGGAAAGTTGGTTATTTTCATTCTATATTGTTTGTTTATTGTTAATTTTTTTTTTGATGAGTTTTATTAACCATTTCTCATTTACTAATTTGTGTTGATTTTGGTTACAACCAACATCTACCTATTTAGAAGAATTATTTAGTTGCTAAAACAGTGTGACTTTTTTGGCATATCATAAACTAGTAGCATACTCTGCCATTGCCCATGAAACTCATAACATTTTAGAAGTCTGTTGATCAGACCCCAAGCGTCCAGCCACAGGGGAGCAACAGCACTGAGGACCTACCCAGGGACACCACATGTCAGTGTAATTCAACAATATTAAGCACTAAAAAATATTTGTTAATGACTTTTTTTTAAAGTTGAGTGCTTAATGATGTTAATTGCATCACATCATCCATTTTGGATTTTATGATTTGTCTTATTTGGTTGTTACTAACAAAGATCTCCATTTTACTAATATTATTTAGTTAATAATGGATCTTTTGTGGCATCTGACATGTACAGAGTTGAAAAAAATTATTAGTTTCAAGTTGAAGAGAAAAATTTGAATCTTTATTATTCTGAGGTTTTTTGAATAATCATAAACTTCATCACCCCCCCAAAAAAAAAAAAATTTGCAAACTAGTGAGTTTCATACAAAGGCTATAGCAATGACAAATCAAAAAATAAACAATAGACATGATTCATAAGTTTCTGAGATTGGCTTGGAATTTCATAATTGACCATTTTTGTTATGCTTTTGTTTGTTTTTTCACTTTAAAAAAAATGTTTTTTTTTTATGTTTTATTTGTTTTGTTTCTTTTTTTTTATCACAAATTACCCCACTTGTTTGAGTTAGCTTCAGTTGCTTTCTTAATTTCATATGAATTTGTCCTCCAGATCAGAAACAACTGCTACCAACATATAGCCATGTTTTTTTAAAATTGCTACTGAACAAATATCATTTTAACTTTAATAATATTTTTAATAGGTAAAAAAATAAATCTAGACAGCAAATTGAGCCATTTTTCTCTAAACATATTTAACCAATTTCATTCAGTTTAAAATTTGTATTGATTTAAATGATTTACAATAAGAAAAACTTGTAAATCTTTTTTTTTTTACTGTTATCCTTATCTTTATCATTGTTACCTTGACAACATTTCAACTGATGAACACTTGACGTTCTTCAGAAAAACTTGTTTTAACAGTGGAATGTTGACTGGTGCAATAATTTTGATAAAACTTAAATTTACAAAAGAGATTATTAGTATTGTTAATTTTAAGTGTTTTCATGGCTTTGATGAAATTTTTTTTTTAATATGAAATACCACTAAATAATAATAGAAAAATTGTTATTAGATATTATTAATAAAAATCAAACTTTTACAAATTTCTTATAGGTTGCCATGGATCAGTTGCATATGCATTATACAAGTGCAATCCATAATACAGCATTTACAATTGTCCTTGGTTATGTTGAGCTCTACTCTGGAACTGGTAGTACCAATTTTCAGAAAAAACAATATTCTGATTTATGCAAGGTAAGTAAATTTAAAATATACTTATAAATTGACTTTTTGAAGGGGGAAGAGATGTATTTATAAATAAGTTCTTCAATTCAATTATTTAACACTTAGAACCCTTGTGATTAACAGATTGCTACAAGAAACCAGAAGTTCCACTAAAGGAGTCTGACTATTCAAGTAAAATTTAGGCCTTCTAGCCCCGTCAGAGTGCTTCCTCTCCAGGCAACACACCCATCACTTGGTTTTAAGAATGAGTTAATTGCCCATACTGGAGGTGCTTCAAAGAGGGAATACTGAAAGAAAGAGGTTCTGGCTATTTTTAGAGCTTGTGGCCAGATAATCTACCTCATTAGCATATTAAACTGGCCCTGTGTCTAAGTACATTTAGTACTTGATCAGTATGTACAATATTGAGCTCACTTTTCAGAATTTATTTTATAATTTTGAAAAATCTTCCATAGTATGTTTTTCACCATCATAGGATAAATGATTAAGCAGTCTTAAACTTAATGCACAAATTAATTGCTTAAAGCATTCCCCTGAGAGCATTTAATCTTTATTAAATATAAAAACAAACATGTTCACCATATTCTTTTTTTTCTTTCTTATAATTAACAATGCATCATTAATATGTTTATCCATTTTATAACAAATTAATTGATACAACAAAATTTGTTTTGGGGAAAAGTTAGGAAAATATT
Source organism: Idiosepius hallami (assembly GCA_034780655.1). Taxonomy (NCBI): domain Eukaryota; kingdom Metazoa; phylum Mollusca; class Cephalopoda; family Idiosepiidae; genus Idiosepius; species Idiosepius hallami. The sequence goes on from JAUZSX010000041.1 coordinate 1,117,805, forward strand.
TTATTTTGAATTACACACTATACCCAACGCTTTTACAGGCATTTAAAGTTTTTTTTTCTGATGACAACATGGCCTGAATCCATAACTCCGAAATATTACTTACTTAGCTTGCAAGATTGTCTTTTATTAATATTTTATCGAAAAAGAAACTCCAGCCAGTTTTCTTAGGTTGGAATATTCAGCAATGCTATAATATAATGCTGATTCAGAAGATGTTTTGAATAATTTTCCAGACATTTTTGTATGGGCACTTTTATTAATAGTCCACACATGAAACTCTAGTCTCTTTCACAGTAATCTACTCTAGCTGCAATGTTAAAAGTCACTGGCAGTAAGGTCTGGATTATAAGGAGGATGAGAAACTATCTTGATGCCCATCTTGGTCAAATAGTCTGTAACAAGGATGGAGGTCTCTGAACACCCCTGGGGGAAAAAATCTTTGTGCAAATCTTTCCCATCGTCAGTTCCTTGCAAATAATTGTGTGTACAGTTCCCATACTGATATCAAACTATGTACTTATTGCCCTTATCAATGAAATTAAAATTGATTAGTCATCTTATAAAATGTATAGCAATAACATACTGAATTTTCAAGAGTCTATGACAATTTTAAATGCCTGTACAAAAAAGTCTGGAAACTTATTAAAAGCACCTTTATTAAATCTTTATTAAAATTGGCCACTGAAATTCAAAGGCTTCATGGAATGGTTTTCCATATTTTCTTCTCTGCCTGCTTTCCATTTGCAATATATGTGCATTTTTGGCTCCTTCATAAAAAAAAACTTTTCTCATCCACTTTTTTCCAATCTAAACCCAAACTAACAATTGCATTGTTCCTTGAAAGGAATGGTACTTTTTAGCTTTTATTCAACATTTATCTAATTCAAAATTGTCTTTCTCAAACAGTTTTACATCAAAATACATTGTTTTTATATATCTTCTGTTTCCTTTCTGCCAGGTTTGCAGGTAGGGATCGTGAAATATTTTCAAACCAACGAGCAAAAAATTAATCACCATTTCATTATTATTATAGCTAGTAACACAAATAGACAATAACAAACACTTTAATTTTTTATTTCAGAACTTTATTATACTTCATCAAAATAATAAAGTTCTGAAATAAAAACAAGTGTGTTTGTTATTGTCTATGATTAAATCCTGATTGTTTTTTTTTCACTGGTGGGTTTACAAACCTGCCCCCTTTCACCCTATGGGCATACATATACACACACACACACATATATATATATATATACAGAGCTTTAATAAATAGAAATGGCTTCGTTCTTCTAGTGAAACTGAATTACAATTGTCTAAAGAGAATTTAAATTACTTTTCAGTTCATTCCAAATTTTTGAAGGCAGATTAAATTTCATACTAAAATCTATTATTTTCCTGCTGTAATTTTTTTTGGTTAGGTGCAGTGGCATAGCTAGATGAAATGTCACACCAGTTGGTCAGTTGGCTCAATGTCAGCCCAATGACGCCCACATCATCCTATGCAATCATTCTGAATTTGATATGGAAGTTAGAAAATTGATTGCAAGAACATTTCTGAAATAGTTGGAAGTGGCTATAAACTACTGGGGCAACTATGCTTGATGCTAATATGTCTTGATTATTTGAAGTATAGCGTAACTCAGGATAGGTATTGGTTATAACATGTCAAATAAAACTTGATTTTTCTTTAAACTAAAGCCCTAATATGACACCATGTAATTAAATTATAAAAATATTTTGAATTGACATATATTTTTTTCTCAAAGTTTTATTCAGAAGTAATGCATTAAAAACTAATGTGCTTGTCCATTAATAAATAACTGGATTTAATGTCACAATAATGAATGGTGTGAATAAATAAATATTAAAAAAAATTTATATTTGTTTGCAAAAAATATTATTACGACAAAAAAAATTCTACCAGCCTTTGTAGCTCAGTTCATATAGCTGTAGACTTTTAAGATAAAAAATGATGAAGACAATCTAAAGGTCTGGGGTTCAATTTAACATGCAGACTACATGCTTTTTGCTTTTGACTTTCAGAACCTGATTAACTTGTATTACATACCAATAAACAAATATACATTGCTCATTATTATAAGATAAATTATTTTACCGGTTATCAAATTTTATCATGACCCAGAATCACTTGCATTACAAGTAATCTTCTTCTATATATTCATACGCATAGACGTACCAAACATTATAAGAAATTATAAATGTAAAAAGCATTAATTTTTCTGCTAATAACACTGAGAGAGTGATTTCAAGTTATTTAGACAAACCAGTTTTAATGATAAGAACATAAAATGAATCTGTAAACCTTTTTTATAGGACCAGCTAGTAAAGACATTAATCTATTATCATGTATGTGTATATTTGTGTTGAATTCAAATAATGATTCAACCTATTTATTTGTGTTAATAAAATCATTTCCTAAAAAAAATCATTCTATCACAATTTTCAACCAAATAAATGATTTCTTGATATTTTTTTTTGTCTCAATATTTATGAAATATTTTTTTCTAATTACTGACTTTCCCTTTTTTTGCGTGTGCTGTTTGTGTGTTTGCTTTTGTGGTAACTTACTAAAATTGTAGTTCTTTATATCTAATTTATTTCTAGTGGGATGAAATTGAAATAAATCCTGATCGTGAAGGGGTTAGTGAGCCAAATTATTCATTTTCCTTTCTATCCAGGTTCTTCTTTTACAATTTTGGTTGTTGTTGTTGTAAATATTGTTACACTGTGGAGAGTTGAAGATTATTTCTTTTTGTTATCTATTTATTTCTGTAACATAGAACCTTCTAAAAGGGAAACTCTTTTTAAAAAAAGCTTTAGTGTGATTCACTACTTTATTTCACTTGCTTTTAATAATTCTCAACCCCTTTAGTCAGTTTTGTATATTATTTTAAGGGGACAATTTTTAATTTTACATAAATTTTCATTATTTTATATTATTTTCATATCTTGTTTAGCAAGCTTTTTTGTTACTTAGTGTTAAAGAAAAAAATATTTTTTCAATTCTATTTTCCATTTTAAATACTAGTTTAATGAGTCTTGAAAAATCCCTTCATTTACCAAGTTGAAAATAACGAATGCATTACTAAATTTGATTTTAATAGATTGAATGTGTTTCAGTTTATCTCTCTGACTCTCCACTTCAACTCTCCTTTCTCCTGAATGTGCCTTATCAATTCTATTTAAAATGAAGTTAGATTTTGCATGGCTCCTACTTTTATCATTTTTGCACTTGATACATTTTTCTCTTTACCAACACAATTGTTGTAATGTCAACCAACCCAACAATACCAAGTTGAAGAATGGCCTATTCATTTTTTTTATTATTATCATTGTTATTTTTTACTTTTACTAATTCATTAATACAGTTTTAATAATATCTATTTCTTTTTTGAATTGTATTTTCTCTTTACTCTTTTTTTATTTCTTCATAAATTCAGTATAGTTTGTCTCTATCTGAAATTATTGCTCTTATTTTTAACTCAAATTCTTATCATTACTAAATAAGTTTTCATCATCATTTTACATTTTTTTCACCAAAGTTTTGTTTTTTTTATCAAATTCTTTGAGATAATTTTTAAAAATTAATTATTCTATAACTTATAAACATTTTAAACTAGGATATGAAAATAAACAAGTATTCAACTGGGATTTAAGAATATCATAGAAACCAATGTTGTTATATTCATTTTGAGTTTAGTTATAAAACTATGATTCATTAATATTAGATAATATTAGATTGGGAATTTTTTCATTATTTGATGAATGCAAGTTTATTATGATCAGTGTTTTTTTTTTGTTAGTGAAAATATTAATCATAACATTTGAAGTAATTGCTTTTAAGCTCATTAGAAAATTAAAGCTTAATCATTTTCTTTATTTTATGTTGATGCATCAATAGTATTGTAGAAACTCTTCCACATAGACACAAAAAAATAGAAGTAGAGATTTTTTTAGAGACTGTTTTATAATGTTGTATTCAAATTCTAATTAGTTGTTTCATTCTTTAAAAATTACTATGTCAAAGTAAAGTGTATTTGTGGTTTTCCATGACTAATAGTTTTGATGATATGGGAGCAAAAATTTTCAAGAATTTTTACGTTTATTCAAATAGATGGATATGCTATGGGTTAACTTGTGGTATAAAGGGAAACCATTATCATTATATAAGCTATACATCTTGGTTTTGTTTGATAAACATTAATATGGCATATCACCTCATTAAAGTGGTTCATCCATCAACTAAGTTCTTGAAGTGTACTGTGACCTGATACTTTATCTAGCAGTTTAATATTGCTTAGGTTTGTCACTTAGCCCAATAAACTTAGATTTGTAGCATATACCAGTTTGGGGTTTGATAACATCAGCATCATCAAAGATGTTATTAAAATATCATTGTATAATCACGTTTTTTTTTACATACAACATGCAATTGCACATACTTTACTCTGTCCTCATCAGCTGTCAACTAAGGGCGATTACACAGTTCCGGTTGTTAAGACAGTACCCTCAGCACCACCAGCAGCATTTGCCACTGAACAGGGTAATGGAGAAAAAAACAAAAACAAAGAGTTATTGGTAGTCCCGATGTGTTGTAAGTTTGTCCAAGAGTCAGTTCACAGAAGTTGTTGCAGAAAAACTCGCCTTGTCACCAAGTTGCTATCTTCACTTTCCCAAAAGATACACTCAGCCATACAAATCATTCATAGACTTTTCTCTTTTGTTGTATAACCTAGGTTCTTTGTCTATGACAGGCTGTAACTATCATGCTTCAGTCGAGCCAGCATCATGGTTCTAATGGTTTGTACGTTAAGGGCTAGGTAGGTGGGACAGCTTTTAGACAAAGACAAACATAATACTTCTTTTTCTTAATTAAATCATTTTATTACATAAACTAATGCTAACACAACTTTAATTCCTCATAAGCTATTGTCTAAATAAATGCAAAACTCAATCCTATTTTAACTATCAGAGCACTCTACAAAGTCACCTACCCATATAAAGACATTATCCCCTGAGATGCTACATGTCAAATGAGATATAGAGCAGCTATTATACATCATTATCAAGTAAATGAGTTTAAAATTTTCATATGCCAGTTTTAGGATTGATATCATATGGATCAGCCAATAGGTTTTTGTAATACCAATAAACACATTGAATAATCAGTCTGAATCATTTGGTAGGTCCATTTGGTGCAGTGGATTAGCAGTCTGAGTTCGGAATGGTAACACGAGAGTTCTAATCCAAGTTGTTCCATTTGCATTTATATTTGGACTAATACCTTTCAGAAAGGTATGAATCCCCACATTCGCTCTAGATATGGATTAAATAGTGCAAAATGTGTTATTCAAAAAACTACGTCTGTACAAAATATTGTTTATCAAAAATAATTGTTCTTGGCATTTAAATGACCTGAAAAGGTTGATACACCATTAAACACAAAACAAACAAAGTGAATCATTGATTTTAAATTTTTCAGGTTATTGGAAAATTGTATTATAGGCTTTCATTTCAGTGAATTCTTTGTCATTTAAAAAAAAGAAAAAAGAAATGATAGCCATTTGAATCCTACTTTCTTATCCGTCAATTGTCACCAAAACCATTAGACTAATAGATTTGTTTTTTTCCTTTAGCCTTAGCCCTATCTCTATTCCTTTCTAAACAGGTTTGTAACATCTGACATGTTTTTAATCCATCTAACTAAATATTTGTGATTGTTCTTTTGTTTTATTTTTTTCAGTAATGGGCATTACATACTTGTATCTTTTAGAGATGATTGAAATGGAAACAAATTTACAAGAAGGATATTTTTTACTTTTTTTTTGCATGAAACTTCAGTTTTTAGTATAAACTAATATTAGAATTTATTAATTCGTCTAAATTTATCACTATATACATGGGAATAGTATTTTTTGTGTATTGTTCATTTGCAAAAATAGATATCTCCAAAATAGCCAATTTCTGTAAATTGTAATTTTTGGCTTGTGAAAATCTGAGAAATAAATCCAATTAAAGTATGCATTTTGGATTACATAATGGTTGCTGCAGACAAATGATTATGATAATAAAAGCTTAACAAAGTAAGGCACAGAATGACAGACTCGGTTTAATTTTCACTAGGATAACGTTTATTGGTTTTTGCAAATGACCTCTTTATGTATATATATTTAGGCTGTAAACAGTTCAGTTGAGATACATCTCTTCTTATTTCCTGACCATCTTCTATATAATGTGTGTGTATGTATTTAGGAAGTGTTTTTTGTCATTAGACCATAAATAAATTGTACTGACAACTTTGTCAACTTTTTTTGTCCACTTTTTAAAACTAAACAAACAAAAAAAACTATGTTTGATAATAACATTATTTTTTTTATTTATTCATTCATGTTTATTTAACAATAGTTTCAAAAATCAAATCTATCCTGTTTGCATTCAGTATTCTGTATTTAAAATGTTAAATGAGAAAAGAGTTGTTTTTTAAATCCTTCTTCTTGTAGATTTGTTTCTAATATGTTTTTTTTTTTAATCTATAAGATTATTTAGGCATGTTTTATGTTTATATAAACTTGATATAATTTGATTCCTCTTGCTAAAACTACTCTTTTGAATGCATCTCTTTCGATAACTATCTATCTATCTATCTTTCTGTATCCCTTGCATAACTTTTTCCCCAATTGTTGTCTAACTTTTGCATGTTGAGATATAGTCTGACTAGAGTTTTGCATTTATTTGTTGATCACTTTTAGTTTAATGTTGTTTTTAATTTGGACTTTAGTCTTTCAGGTCCCGATGAAATTTTTTTTAAGAACAATTATGTTCAGTTTAAATATTTCCTTTCCAGCTCATGAATTGGACTCTTGACATAAAAGTGAAACTTATTAAAGTTCCTGTTTTTATTACTTGGAAACTTGTTAGGGTGGACTATTTGTAAATTCGATTTCTAATATTGTCCCCACTCACTATATACCATTGCCCAGTTATCTTTGGGCCTTGATGATCAGCAAATGATAAGATTGGAAGGGTTTACTTACATTTTTGATAGATGTACTTTAATATTGATTTTCATCATTATAATGATGATGATGATAAAATAATAATAATAATACTGGCTGAAAGACATGCTGGAGTGTCAGAAGAGATTTATTGTCATCCTGCCTACAGGAACCAACACTCATTGTTGGCAATTTTGAGAACTGGATGGAATAGGGTGAAAGCCCAAGATGTGGTACCATACAGTCTCTGAATAGAATGGGTCATAGCCTCCTGTCACTCTGATTTAAGAGACCACTGTTTACTAGGTGTGTAAGCACTTAGTAACAAAATGCATTTATAATTTTTTATTCCAACATTACTTCCCCTGCAGAAAATTTTGAATTGAGTTAATCAATTGCCTATAAGAGGTGTTTTTAAATAAAATAGACATTATTTAGCAACTCTGAGCATAATATTAATGGTATTAGGGTTTATATCAGATTGAGATGTTTAGTATGAAAAAATTATGCAATAAGTACCTTTTAAATATAGCGAATCAAATTCTAGTTTTTTATACATAAAACTGATGTATAATTGAATTTTTTATTTTTCCTATTTTTTAAATATTAGATAAGTTAAGCCAATGGATTAAGTGTTATTGTTAAATGTTTTGAACTGAGTATTTGATATACTGATTTGAACAAAATTTATTTTATTATTTGATATTGTTTTTAATATTTGTTTATAAAAATACATTAGATACTAACAAACTAATTCTTGTTAAATATTTAATTAACCAACACTTTTTTCATATTTTTTGTACAATAGTAATTATCATTAGGCAATTATGAAAAAAGTTACATCTTGTTAAATTAACACAATTCATTAGAATGATTTATGATTTGAAAAAATTCAGATCTGCCATTACTCTTGGAAAAACTATGACTCCTTTAACTTCTAACTAAGTTAATACACAAGTTTTTCTACCAATCCTTTATAATAAAAAATGAATGATCTTGATATATACCGAGTGGTGTACCTAAAGCATTGGATTTAAAACTACAATAATTTTTTTTTTCTCACCAAATTTTATTTTAAAATTAGCACAAAATACAGTAATAGGATTTCATTATCCAAAATTTGATCAATTTCAGCACTTGTAACTTAGTAGTGCATTGCAACAGATTAAGCATTGTGATGAAGGCATATTTAGTGAACCATGCCACTTATACAGCATGGACTAAAAGTAGGCATATAGTTATGAAAAGTAGAAAAATCCAAAAGTAGGTTTATTTTTATAATTTAAGAATGCAATAATATTCTTAGACAGAAACTGTTTAATCCCTCAACTGCTCATTATATCCTCTGCCAACATTGCTACGCATTTTTTTTTGTTTTACTAGGAGTGAAATACTCCTAGTAAAACATTTATAAGGCATATGAAAAGGTTTATATTAAGAAGCATATAAAAAAATTTACTATCTGTTTACCTACTTTTGGCCCACCCTGTATTATGATACAATCATCTTACTCAACCACTTGTGCACAGAAGTGCCCCCAAAAAGCAGTACATCATCTAGCAAAAATCAAATCTTGTTAGCACTTCCAACTTCCTCCCTTGTCAGCCAGTTTTAAATCCAATACCACAAGTTTGCCACAGTGTTGATTTTACATTTAATGATTAACAAAAATTTGGTATCTTACATCATGAGTAAATCAAACCAAATTTACTGAATTAATTTTTCTTCACACTTAGACTCAATATTTTTTTTATTTATATTAGCCTACAACTATTTTAATTTATTATTTATTATTAAGCCTACAAATATTTTAATTGATTCATTTTTCAAAAACTCGTTATGTGTAAATGAAACTCTCAAAAAAGTTTTTATCTATAAGAATGAAAAGATTAAATTACTTTTTCAGTTTTTTTTAAATTTCTTTCCTAACTATAGACTATGTGCTAATATACAACTATTTTAAATTTATAATCCCTTTTTTTCTTTATTTTTAGCATATTACAGTAGAGAGTTTTACCCCTTGTCTCACAGATTTATGCAAGGCATTATGGGAAGTAATGAAAAGTCATTATCAAACAATGTTATGGCATGAACAAAACAACAAAGATGCAACAGAAACAGGTTAAAAAGAATGCAATTTTTATTTAATACTTCGTTGTTGTTTTTTTAATTACCTTTTCTATCAAATTAGGAATTGACTTGATAATATTGTTATAATAATGTACCATTGTGTCCATCTTTTTGGGGAATGTATCTATACCTTTTTTAATATAACAGTTATCTTTATGAATAAAATGCTTAAACAAATACAATATATGATCAAAGCAACAAAACTTCTATTCTAATCATTACCAACACTTACCTCCTCCCAACAAATGAATTTTATTGTGTTAATCAAGTACAACTTCAGTTTATATAAACTTTCTAACAATAGCTATTTTATTATTCAAAATTTGAGCAATTTCAGCACTCTTGTTTTAACAATATCTGGCTTTGTAGGATAGTGGATTTATATAAGAAATTTAAAAAATAGTTATAATTTAGAATAAATTTTATATTTTTGAAATTTAATATAATTCTGAAATGAACAGAAAATATACAATTGAATTTTTAAAATCAAATAATAGAATATTGTTTATGATTATAAAATATAATATTTTAGATGTGAAAACATTTATCAATATTATGCTATACATAACTATGGTCTCAGAGTTTAAATCAAGACCTACATAATTATTTAGTTTTTAATTCTATGAAGATTTATTACATTATTGATATTAGCTTAAAAATCCTTACCTAGTTAAATCCTAATTTATTACAGAGCAAACCTCCAGTAATGTTGAAAACACTTTCAACCGGCGCTATGTCAAACAGAAGCTGCAGCATGGCATGGGGCGTATTTGGCAGGATGTACAACAGAAAGTCAAGACATTCATTTTGGGAACAGATCTTTCCTTTTTCAAATTTGAAGAATTTATACAAGTCTTGGACCTTGTTAACAGGCAAGCTAATTTTGATTATCTCCCCTGAAAATGTCTAATTATGTTTTTGTTTTTTCATATCTGTTATGGATAATTTGTAGTGTAGTGTTATCAATACTAATTGTTAGTGAAATAAAACATTTGCAAAAAGATAAGTGTTTTATTATTTTTAGTTGTCACTTTGAGAAATTACTCCAAAATTTGAATGTTTCACTCGCAACATAGAGCCCTGTTCAAGATGAAATAGTTTAAATGATTAATATTTAAATGAAAGATAAGAGAAATTATATAAAATTATCGACAGTTTTTGGATTTTTGTTTCTCAAAAAATAGGATTGAACTGTTGAAAAGAGTTAATATGGGTTGATTTTAATTTAATGATTGTGAAATAATTTTTTTACAGATTAATTGAAATTGGGGAAGAATTCTGTGGAAGCAAATCTGAAAGTCTACAAGATGTCTTAAAACAACAAAGTCTTAATTATTTTAGAAATCATCACAGGTAAATTAATTATCTAATCCATATAAAAAATCAATACCATTCAAAATTTGTCCATTACAAGTTGATAATGAATAAAAGAAAATTACAATATTTACTTAGTATATTTACACCTTCCATATGTCAAGAACAATAAAATGCATTTAAATTCAATTTGTGTACAAATATATTTATCTAAATGCATATCTATGTACATTTGTTTAGTTATTTTTTTATTTTATTTCAGAGTTAAAATGGATGAGCTGAGAATGTTTCTGGAGAATGAGGGCTGGGAGTTATGCCCTGTTCGATCCAATTTTAACTTGCTTCAATTACTGGTTTGTAATAGATTATTTTACTTCATTCCCATGGAAGAATAATCCTAAAAATTCCATATATACGTGTATAACATGAGATTTCATACATACCCAACCACTAGATCATTTCAAATACAGTGGTACTCTTTGATGGGAGTAAATGAATATGATAGTTTGATCAACATTAGGAGGTCCACATGGGGCAGTGAATAAGCAGTCGGATTTCAGAATCATAATATGCAAGTTCAAATCCTAGTCATTTGGTTTGCATTCACATATGGACTAATACCTCCTCACATTCCCTCCAGCTATGAATTAAATGGAGCATTAAACTGGGTTCTTTAAAAAAAAATTTACATAAAATTTTTAAAAAAAATTTTCAATTGCCATAAAGGAACTTATAAGACTTAATAAGAAAACCTTATTTAAGTCCAACACTTCTGCATGTTAAGAGAATGTTATCAGTGTTAAAAGACTTAACTTTATTGATTCAGTAAAGTTAAAAATATAAAAAAATCTTTTGTTGTTTCAAAATCTTTGAGATGAGGCTTGATAATTTATGTCGTAAACAGGACACTCCACAGAACTCCAAACTTATTCATGGGTGTAGACTATTGTTTTTCTGTTAACTATGACTGGAGATGAGGTTTTGGAATTGCATTATTTAATTTCCTTGTATTTTTAGAAAACATTACATTGTTTTCTACAAATATCTAAATTGCTATACTTGTTTTTATTCTTTTAATACAAATCTCCTTTCATCATAGGAATTTCGATTCATGCAAAATTGGAGTCAGAATTCATCTGGTGTCAATTCTCCAGTTAAAATAGATGTTAAGCAAAACACAAAAACAAATATCAACATGGGATACTTTTCTAATTTTGAGGAGAAATGCAATCCTTTTGATCTGCAGCCAGAGGAAGAAGAACAGGAAGATGTTTTTGCTAAAAGTATGGTAAGTTAAAAATAACTCTTTATTATTTTTCTTCTTTTTTTTTTTTTTCAACATTTTGGAACTTGCTGTGCCCTAACTTAGAGGCCCATATTCTGTTTTTTGTCATACTTCTAAAATACTTTTAGTTTTAAATATGTGGAAAAATTGATGTGCTTTAAATCAATGAAAGAAAAGTATATTTGGCAAAACAGTTTAAGAAAAATATATCTTTTTTATCCATTGTCTTTGCTCTTCATTTAAATTCTTTGCCATTATTAACATAAATTACTAAAATAAATTATCTAAATTGACTCACAATTCTAAAAAAAACTGTGCTTGTTACAAGCAGCTAGTAAAACAAAAAAAAATTATAAAACTATAAAAATGTTCATATAGAGAAACATATCAAAAGGTTTATTAACTGTATCCCTACTTTTGCCCATCCCTGTTTAATAAATGATAATTTAATTTAATAAAATTTTTATTTGGCAAATATGTTAATAATTTATTTATTACTTTATTTTTTATGTCCTACTTTCTTTATCAAAGGATCGTGATGGTTTTGATGATGGAAGTATTGAGAGTGACAGTGATTCTGATGTTCCAGATGAATTGAAGCAAGAATATATCGATGAACACACAGGAGAAACCCAGCCAAATCAGTAAGTTTAAACTTTTTGTACTTGTTTTGGCTATTGTTTAATCTCAGTTAAAATTAAGGAAAATCTTTCAACTTAGATTAGACTGGAAAAAGTAAGGAGAGAGGGGATCTTGGGCCACTGCTTATTCAAGAGGCTAGCATTTGTGTGTCAAGACGTCAGGTGGATTAGGATATGATATATACTTGGTCAAACACTAAACTGCTTTAGGCACAAGGCCAGTTTTTGTGTGCTCATTAAGTACCCAAACTTTTTGGAAGCAGTGTTATCCTTACATCTAGATGAATTACTGCCCCGAGAAAATGAGCCTCATCTGCCTTATGCAGATGAAAGTGAATCTAATGGTTTTGAATGGGATTTGAACTTATGTTATATGATTTCAGAGTCCAATGGACTATATTCCCACTTGAAATTGGTATTCACAATTTGGACCAACATTTTTTTCTTTTTATAATAATTCCCCAATTAAGATCAAGTTTACCCAAAACAAAAATGCTCAAGTCACATTAAAGTTCTCATCAGATCTCCAAAGTTAAGCAATATTGAACCTGGTCAGTTGCTAGATAGGTGACCATTTATGAATACCAGGTACTTTATTTTCAACCAAGGCGGGGATTTACCCATGTTAGGGTTAGATGCACACTTGATCTTTGGTAAAACAAGCATCTATACATGCAGCTAGGGACCACTTGTGAAATTCAAATTGCTGTGAGACTTGCCACTGAATCATATGTGTTCAGTTGGTCAGCTGGTTCAACCTGCTTTGGTCAGTATGCTGTATGCTTTTTAATTAAAACAAAAATGGTTGCCTTATATTCCATATCTTTACCTCTTAATGTTACACAATAAGATATGGTTTGAATTCTTTACTATTACTGTGTGTATCTGGGAACTTCTATTATTCTTTACCATTTAATGTAAGTTTTAAATTTACATTGTCTATTCAGGTTTGTCAGTCTGCATGTATAATGGCAATTGTTGTTACTTATCACTGAATCAAAAAATTAATATGACAATTTTTTTTTTTTTGGACCAAAGACAAAAAGATAAATTGGTGAAAGCCCATTTCTTCACAATTATTATCTGTTTTCTATTTCAAACAAACATTTATTTTTCATTAACTCCTTTTGTTTGTTTTCATTTTCTTACAGTAGACGACCACGAACGCGAAGTAAAAGTGGTTTCAAATCTGTTCCTATTGTTACTAATACATCACTCAACATTCTCCGTGTGATGGGTAAATAGTTTGTTCTCAAGTTCATTTTTTTTTTGTTTTTGATTGTGTCTGGAGGGTGGCAAGAAAGAGAATAGATATCTTCAGGTTGTGAAGGAATTTTCAGTACTCTCTTTGGCAAATGGGTCCATGCACACAAACATTTTTTTAATGAATTGTCCTTGCAAAGGTTAGATACATATGTGCAAAAGACTTTTATTTTAAATAAAATCACAAAAACCTTTTTATATCTAACCCTAGCTCTAACCTCTATCCTAAACTATAAAAACACACACAAAAATAGGTGTGTATCAATTATCCTCAAAGATATTTAATTGAGTTAATGAATCAATAAAAATTTTTGTTTATGTGCAGGAACTGTTTGTTTAGAAAATATACATGTGTGCACAGTCTAATTTTAGCAGACACTTGTCAGGTCATAGGGAAATAATTCAATGATAGGCTAACTCAGCTGACCTTCTCAATTTAAAACTAATTTACTTTCGGTCTCTACAAATTTTAATGACTCTTTATCAAATTTATAAAATATCTCCAGACTCTCTTTCGTGCCTTTTGATATTTGAGGCTTTCATTTACAAAAAATTTTTAATGAATGTGTAATGATGTAGATGGTTGGAGCAAAATATTCTGGAAATTTCTGGCAAACCTTTGTACCCACTGTGCGTTATCAGTTCCAAGAAGTATGGATCGTACTACACATACCTTCATCACTATAAACAAATCTATTTGTAGCAGTTAAAGAGCCATCTTTGGTTCGATAACACTCATATGTTGAAATTTACAGGAGAGTCTATCAAATATATATATATATATATATAAGTTAAGAAAGATTCTTCATATTCTCCTTATGATCCTGATGGTGAAACCTGAGAATACTCTTCAACGTTTTTATCTATTATATATTAGATAAGTATAGACACAAAGTCAAAAGTTGTCGGCAACTGCCAGTTTCTCGCCTACGTGGTCATCAGGCTGAAAAAATGTTACCGACAGCTGTTGACTCCGTGTCTACAATTATCTAATATACACACTCTATCACTGATATTGAGCACTCTAACTATAAATTTAAGCAATCTTATCACTTAGATCAGTATATATATATATATATATAAAGATGCTGAATTTTATTCCTACTCTAATCAGCCAAATTATTTTTTCCATTTTTATAGGTCGTTACATGAAGATGATGACAGTCCTAAAACCGATTGCTTTTGATGTAATTACTTGTATGTCTCAATTGTTTGATTACTATATGTATACTGTAAGTAAAAGTTTTACTATACTAATAAAGCACTATATTGTATCTTATATTTTACTTTTAATATTGCTCATCTAATAAATTTTTTTTTGTATTTTTATAGGTTTATATATTCTTTGCTTCTGATGGGGTAAGTGCTATTTTCATACTTTTTTTTTATAACACCAAAGAAATTAATTTGAAATCATGAATAATTACTTGAATTATTAGACCATGAATAATATTTGCTCATGTTTACATCTGTTACAATTATCTCTAGGTTATCATTTGTGCTTTGTTTAGGGAGCAAGCAAGACTAATGTTTATCTATTAGGAAGATAAATTATAGAATAATGTTGATTAACTCTATCAAATTTTTTACTGGCTCTCTTAACTTGGCGGCGAGTGTGGAGCAGTGGTAAAAGCTTGAACTCTGGAATCATATTACACTACTTCAGATCAAGAGTGGAAAAAAATATATTTATTTTGAAGACAATTTCTGCTTTGTTTAAGGTTGTTTTTATGTTATCTTTTTTATTCTATGTTTTATTTTCAGCCTGAAATCAATGATCGTACAATGAATAATCGTCTAAAAATCTCTTTACAAAGAATCCATGAAAGTTTAATTGCCGATGAAACTGTTCCTGGCATCAATGGAGCCCATGAAGAAAGAACAGTAAGAACTAGACTATTGTATTTATTTCTTGTATCACACTTGAAAGAAATAGTGTTATAATGTTTTTAGTCTGATAAATAAATTACAATTTGGCTCCCCCTTCCTAATAAGAACTAGTTATAACCACATAGATTAGACCGATTCATTATATACTGAGGAAGGTACATCAGCTAATCACAGGGCAGAAAGGACAAAAATCATATTATTCAATTCGCCCAGAATCCACAAATCATTATTTGTCATTAAAAATTTTGTGCTGGAGAGACATACCTTTATTTTACTACAATTGGATTATTTTTAACTGTTGATATTTTTATTATCAAAAACTGCTGTTACTGCTCTTAAAATATTCATTTGATCTCTTAGGTTAGGGTTCAGCCATTTTATCAAATCTCGGGACTACAGTGGGTGACTATTATTTGACCAATTAATCCAATAATATTTTTAGACGTGGTGAGAGGCAGAAAGCGATACTGTTTGTCCCTCTTTTCTTTCCTTTTTCTGCTCTGTTTTTATCTTTTCTTTTCATTAAATTTACAATTTTTGGCAAGAATGCCATTTTTGCGGAATAAATAGCTTTAACACCTTTTTCACATAAACGGAACGTTTTTTCTTTAATCACGGTTTTTTGTTATTATGAAAACAAGACAATCGGTATTTGAAAAGTTAAGTTTTAAGTAAGCAGAAATTCTTTTTCAAAAATAAACAATATAAAACTTTTTTTATTTCAACAACAAAATTAAAAAGAAATTTTTTTTTAAATTATAAATAAGAAAACAATTAAAACTTTCTTTAAACAAGATAATTATAAATTATTTTTTATAAACGTTTTTCTTTAATTTAAACACGTAATTATTTTTTTTAATTGTTTATTTAAAATTGATAATTCTATTGGAAAAAGGTCTTCTATTTAATCAAGATTTAAATCTGTTTTCATATTTAAAATTAAAAAAAAAATGTTTACAAATTTTTTTCTATTGCATTTGTGATTGAAATCTGTTTTTTCCTATTTCATCGAATGAAAAAAAAAAAGTTTAATTTTATGTTTAAACAGATAGAATTAAACGAGAAAATATGCAGAATTTTTTTAGGATTTTAGATTAGAAAAATGTTTATAAATTATTTTCTTATCGCGTTGTTCCACACCTGTCCATCGTGTCCTGCTATGAGGGAGGTTGTTCTCCCATTTTCGTGCTGCTCACCTTGAGTATTTAACAACACAAAGACAGGCATTTTCAGTTAACAGCTTTCAGCCATCTGTTGACCTCTCTAGATGTCTCACGGCTTACGCATGGCGTTAATGTTTTTATAGTCGGTGTGACATCAAGATCGAGATCGCCCGATCATTGATGAAAGTGGCCGACACTCACTCCACTCCCCATATCGCTACAAAATCATGCTTTAAGTTTTTTTCTAATTTGATTGATACGTATTCTGTTGCATTCACTTTCAATAAATAAGGCAGCTTGTCCCTCTAGTCATGGGTTAATGGTGGATAGGCTGAACCTTTTGTTCTTAAACATTAAAATTTAAATTATTATGTTTCATTTTTCTTATCATTTTCAGGACAAAATTTCTCAAGCTCACCTCTCACCTATTGTCGACTTATCCAACCGAGAAAAATTGTATGGATTATCTGAGCGCATTGTTGCTGCTGAATCCCTGTAAGTGGAAAAGCCAATATTTAAAGTGTGAATTTATTTTCTTGAAGAACTTTGTTGATGACTACCACAATATATGTCAATCTCAACCTAAAAATGATGTGGCAATTTTATAATTTGGAAGATTCAGAAACATTTTTTTATAATTAAAAAGTTGATTATCATCCTACTTACAAAAAAGTTTTATCTTAATGTCATTACACAAAACTGCTTCTGTTTTAAAATAAAAGATTAATACTTGATTTATTGTTGAGCATAACTATTTCCAAGAACATGGACTTAAAATTTATGAATTCAACAAAATAATCACTTACATCCCTGTGCTATTAAACAGGCCTAATCTATATAAAAAAAAAAAACATTAAGTGTTTTCTTTTTTCTTTCAATAAATTTATTTTCTATCAAATTAATATTTGATGATTATTGTTTTCATTTGGTCTTTTAGTGTGTTCCTGGCCGAACAGTTTGAGTTCTTACAATCCTATTTGGACAGCACCATTCCTCAAAATAAAAAGGCGTTTTTACAACAGTTTTATTCACAGGTTTGTTTTACTACAAATTCTTCAATTGGCTTCTTTTTTTTTGTCAGTTTATTCTTCTGAAAAACTTAAAATCGAAAACATAATTATTACCACATTATTTGATAATAATCTAAGCAAGTATCAAAGCAATTTTTAACTAGTTACTTGATTCTGGCATAGATTTTGATCTTGTCTCTTTTTCTAGTCATATCAGACTTAAATATTATTGAGTATTGCAGTAGACCTTGGCAACAACGACAGTCTGAAGGCTTAGCTGAGGATTTGGAATTATTATTAATTTGTAATGGAACTGAAACATCACAGACATAATGGACTAATTTGGAGTTCAAAACTAGCACAAGCGTGTTTTACATAGAAAGTTATAAACATGAAAAATGCTAGCATCGTGACCATTAAGCAACAGTTGCATCAGTTGTCATGGCTAGAGAAAAGTGGTTTATTTACTACAGCTGTGTAAATAAATTATATTGATACAGTATATTTTACTACAAACTATCAATCATGTTATCTCTACCAAAGCTATTGACTATAAGGTTAATTTTTTATATTAATGTTAGTTTACCTCTCAGCAATTATGTTCCTTTTTAGATTGAAATTTATCATTTTACTGAAACTTTTGCACAAAATGAACCAAATTGTAAGATTTTTTTTATCCCAAATTTGAGGGACATTCAGCACACATGTAGCTTAGTTGTGCACTTCAGTTTGACCCATGGCAGAATCAATCAACTTATTAATGCACTTGTGGCATGCTACAATGATTTTCTGGTGCATTATAGGCATTTATTTTCACAAAGGTGTCTCTGTCCACTTTTTTAGTCCCACAATTGGTTTTATCACATTTACCTTGAGCTACTTGAAAATTAACAGAAAGTTAATTTATTTATTCGTGTTGCATCTAATCAAGAATCAAATTTCTATGAAATCAATAAAGAGGAAAGAAAATTATTGAAGATTTAATTCTGCTGCATTTTTATCTGAGATGTTAGGTGTGATACCACATGCTTATATATATATATATATATGCTGACCCCTTTTTTAAAATTTCAGACTGTAAAAATGGCACCTGAATTGAGGAAACCTATTTATCGTGTTGTTTCTACCCAAGCTATTGACTATACAAGTCTTGTTAATCAAATGTCTATGGTCAAGTGGGACGTAAAGGATATCATGTCACAACACAACACTTATGTTGATATAATACTTAAGGTAAGAATCTATAGGTGTTAATAAGCACAACAATACTTAATTTGTTCAGGTCTTATTGTGCCAAACTTGGTTTGTGCTGCTCACCAAGTATATAAATTATTGTATGGAACCAAGATGAGCATTTATATGTGCTCTGATGGATTAAACTTTCACGTGGAATGTATTATGTTGTTGCAAAAGTAATGGCCAATTTCAGAAACATCAATTTAGTATTCTTGAAAAACTTGTACTTTGCCAATACTCTGTAAATGGTGTGAAACTATTGTAGCATCCACATTAAGTTTCTGAGACACTTTCATTTGCTCAACAACTGCTTGCAATTGTTGTTCATCAAGAGTTCATAGCAAGCCTCTTCTCTCTCTCCATCTTCCAGACATTCATCACCAGGACTTTAAATAAAATATACGTGAAAATTAAAAAAAAACAAAAACATGTAAAAGCGTATTTTAACATCTATTAGAATAAATTGTATTATATCCACCCTGAAAATGGACTTGGAGCAGTTTGAAAGTACCAGAGATTATGGAAATATATTTAAAAACATTCAAGCCTGATGTCAGACATTTATCAGGAAATTGGAGGAGGGGGGAAATAAGTTGACAAAATATGCTGGTGGCTGACTTTTTTTTTCATGATATACTGATAAAAGCATAAACTTTTGAATTTCAATCAATTAATTACATTCATTTATAGATTCTTTATTTATAAATTCTTATTCTTGAGGTGAAATTTTGTGTTCTTTATTGAAAAAAAAACACATTTATTTAGGAAACTGGTCTGGCCTTAAATTGTTATAAGAGATTAATGTGCTGTTAAACAAATCTAAATATTTGGGAAAACTTTTATTTGATAAACTTAAAGAACAAAAACAAAAATTTTGACTTTTTTTTTTTTCAGAGTTTTGAAGATTTTAAGATTCTACTCCATGAGGTTAGCCGACATGTTCCTATCTCAAAAGTCGTTCATGATACATTGTGGGAACATTGTGTACGTTTGGCTAACCGCATGTTTGTTGAAGGGTAAGTCATATTACTATCATTGTTTTTAGTTATTATTTTGAATTGCTTTCCAATCTATTAAAAAAATCTAAAATTTCATTGAATCTAGTGGGCACTTTATCTATAGTTTCATTTACACTCAAAACCCCTACCTTTAACAGTTTTGCAATATTTTTGGTCTAATGATACTTGAGTATGACCGCAAACATTTGGGCAATCAAATATATACTGGGCTATGTACAAAGCAGAACTATCAGAACAGCAAGAATGCAAACCATATATGGGCTGGGCCAGAAGTAGGTATACACTAACTAAACATTTATATGCTTCTTTATATAAACTTTTTTATATTCTTTAGAATTTTTTTTTTTTTTTACTAGCTGTGAAGAACTTTGTAATGTTGGTGGAGGAAAGTTTGAGCATTTAAGGGTTTAAACAGTTTCTGTCTAAGGCAACTTCAGCATTCTTGAAATTAAAAAAAAAGAAGACTACTTTAAGACTATTTTTACTTTTCGTAACTGTACAGCTACTTTTGGCCCATCCTATATAATTTGCCCAAAATCCACAAATTTTTAGTTGCCACCAGATTTCTGTGCCAGAAGGACATAATTCTTTTCTCTACAATTAGACTATTATTATTAATGGTATTATTATTAGCACTGCTACAACAATTGGAAATGCTGCTAAAATATTCATTTAACCTGTTACCATTTGGATCAATTTCTTTTTCTTTATACTGTAAAAGATGTTTAAACTTTCATAATATCTTTGAACTTGGACCAATTTATCTGAAATAAAATAACCCTACAAACAATACTAACTAGTGATTTTGTATTCTCTTAAAGCCTCTTTAACCAGTTTTCCAAATAGATAGCTTTTGATAGCAAAAGTATTAATGTCCCTATCTTCCTTGACTATCAATTATATAGCCAATTAACCTTTTTTCCAATAACTCCTAAACAAAATATATACTTTACATTTAATATGCAGACTATAGTTCTCATTTTTAAACTTGTTTAGTCCACAACTCTTCGGCTTTCTTCAAAAGATAAAGTCCAAAGTCAGGATCAAATCTGCACTCTGATATTTTTTTTTTGCAATCATGAGCAGATTTAATTATGTACAGAAAAGCTTTATCAACTTATGAAGACCAAAGCATTAATTGGCCAAAATATTATGGATTTAACAAATATTAAAATGAGGACTGTGATTTTTATAAAAAAATATACAAATTATCAACCAACATCTCATGGATTATTATTATTATTATTATTATTATTATTATTATTATTATTAAAAGTGATGTCGCTTTTAACCCACTCTTTATTTGCCCTTCCTATTACTTTAAAGAATTTTCTGTTATTTAATATAATTTGGTTGACTTAAATAGATAAGAGAGCTGTCTTAATACATTCATGGTTTCTACTAGAAGCCTGCCTTCAACCATCTCCACCCTAACCCTGCCATTCAATTGGTTTGAATTATTAATTTTAAATACAAATATTTCTTCTAATTTTTTAGTGCTTAAATATTTAGTTGTGGTCAATTTTCTTCAATGTCTCCACATATTGCAATATAAAACAAGTTTTTGTATCCTTCTTTTTGTTTTTCTTTTAGGCTTGGGGTCTGACTTTTATTTAAACCCTGATATATGTTTATTTTGATTTTATTTGTATTTATTTTTTTCAAGATATGCAAATGCAAAAAAATGCAGCAATGAAGGTCGTGCATGGATGCAGTTAGATTTTCAACAATTTCTAACCAAACTGGAAAAATTTGTTGATATAAGGTAAAAATATATTTTTACATAAATTCTATAATCTTTTTTGAAATAGACAAACTCCCCAAAATATAGCAGTTTCATCTAAAATATTGGTTTCACCATTCAAATCCTAATGAGTCTACAATGTGGATTATACCATTTAGTAGCCACTTGGACAAATTGCTTTTTTTTTAATGAAAATAAAATCATTTGTTTATAAAAAAGGATTCTGTCAATAAAGATTTTAGAAAATAGAATTCTGAAAACGTTATGTTAAATAGTTACAGAAAAGAGAAGAAAACAAGAAACTGGTGAAATAAAATATATATTGAATAAAAATACAGAAAAGATATGCTTGCTGTATCACTGATTACAAAAACCCAGGTGGATGAGACCTGTCAACTCAATGAGAGATATTCATCTAGTTGAAAGGCAACCCTGATTACAAAAAGCCAAGGGATATAATGAGCACGTAAAAATGGCTTTGTGCCTAACTTGAAGTTTGTACTCTATCAAGTAGATATATCCTACTCTTAGAAAAAGTATCAGCGGCAGCTCCTACTCTTATCCAAGTATTGGTTCTGTTGTCCATGTGGGAGGTGCCTTTGTGATATGGCTGTACAGTCTGATTCTATGGCGGAAGGGTAGGGAGATGGGGTTGTTCTCATTGTTGTGTGAATCTATTCATATTTATCTATTTATATTTAATCTATAGACCTAAAGTTGAATAATGATGTTACAATTCATGTGAAAAAAAAACATGTTTTTCCTATAAAGACATGAAATAAGTTTTGAAATTTTGAAGCAAAAATGTTCTTGTTTTATAAAGACTGTAATCCATATTGAGATGGTTGTCATCATTTGAATCAAATATGATTGTCCTCTTATCATAGGGTAGTCCACTCTAAGTACTGACCAGGCTCGATGTTGCTTGACTTCGGTGATCCATCAGGAACTGGTGTCTCGAACGTGACTGTATATTGGGACAGTGGTTGGATGATCAGACTCTGGATTTGCTGTAGGCATATTCGAATCCTAGTCTTTCCATCATGGTCACTTGTGAACTAATATCCTTGGGAAAAGCATGAATCTCTATCTCCAACTATGGATTAAATAGTGAGGGTGGATGAGTCTTTTTAAGCCTTAAGAGACAACCCATCTAGCAATAGTCTCACAATTAAAACTCCTGCGACCTTGTCAGGCCCCAAACTGTCTAAGGCCTGCTGTTTCTTTGGAAAAGCCAGCATAGTGGAGAGAGAGATCAAGTTGCATGAGCCTGGTTTCCATACCACAAAGCTCAAGCAAAAACGACTAACCACATGGTTAGTCAGAGTCCTCTAGTAATCCATGTTTTAATTTCCTTATTTTCATCCCTTATTGTATGTTGTGATCTTTAAAATATTCTTTTTATTTAGACCAATTCCTGAGAGAGAATATGTCGAGACGTATATAAAGGCTTATTATTTACCAGAAATCCAACTTGAAGTTTGGCTGCAGGATCATAAGGTAAACTATTCTCAAGACATTCTTTTATTCCAGCTATTATGTTGCAAGGAAAACCATTGAAATCAAATAAATTTCTGATAATTTTCTAACAAAACTTTAGGATAAAATTATATGATTATTAGAACAGGACATTTCATTCTTAATGACCTTATATAATGAAGTCATGTGTGGATGCATTTAGCCAAAAATGTCTAGCTACCTGAAATGGAGATCACTCCCTGCTGTTTACTGCTCCTACAATGGCTTAAATTATGGTTTCTATGCATCAAATAAGAATGTGAGGAAAATCTAATAAACCAGAAATTTGTTTAATTTATTGTAAAATATTAGGTTGTCCCACAAGTTTGTAAACACTTTGAAATTTTACTAATATATATATATATAAATCTGTAAAGTAAGATTGCCTATATTTATAGTTAGAGTGATATCTGTGATAGAATATGTAAGGTAAATAAGCGTAAACAGGGAGTCAATAGCCTTGGTGACTGTCAGTTTCTTGCCTGTGGGGTCATCAGGTGAGAAACTGACAGTCACTGAAGGCCATCGACTCAGTGTCTACACTTATCTACTATGTACATATACATACATACATATATATATATATATAGTGTTATCCCCAAAAAGAATAATTTTTTTTATTTTGATGTAACCTGATGAGGAAAATTTCAATTTTTCATCAACTTTTTGGATAACCTTTTTTTTTATTCTCAAAATAAAATAAATCTAATTTTTTAACTTTTTACCATTCTTCATGTGTAAATTTCAAACATAAAATTTTTCCACTTTATTTTTTTTATTAATTTTTTAATTTTTTTGTTTTGTAGGAGTATTCAAATAAGCAACTCTTGGCTTTGATATCCACTGTTGATCATATCAACCGTAAAGCACGCCAACGCCTTGTCAATATGGTCGACGATTTTGACAAGAACAGACGATGATAAGCACTTCTGACTTTTAGACTAATCTGCGTCAACCAATCTTTTGAAAAAAAAAACAAACGAAAATCAAATAATCTTATTGGTTCCAGTGCTGCCATCAACATAACATGACACTCCCCTCCTTTTTGCCCCACCTTCCCTAAACCCCACTCCCCGGCGCCTGAAGAAAAATCCATTCATCATAATCTTCTTTAACGATGATATCCAGACATTCACTTAAAAGAGTATCAAATGTTATTGGACTGGGAAATATCCATATTTATTGTATATTTTACTTTTGTTTTTTCTTTGCTCAACTCTTCAAAAAAACATTTTTAATCTTCTTACTCTTCTACATAGAATAATGTTTTTCTTATAATTGCAATTTACTACTTGGAATAGATCAATTAGCACAAAAAGCAAAAATAAATGATTGATCTTTGTATTAATTCTCTGTTGACTGTTGTCCTCATCTAATAGTTGTTGGGAAGTCCACCCGTGACAGTAGATAGGCAGTCGGACTTCCGAATCTTAATATGCAAGTTTGAATCCCATTGCAATTACGTTCACATTTAGCCTAATACCCTTGGGAAAGGCATGAGTTTCCACATTCAGCTATAGATAAAATAGTGCATGTTATATTCTTGAAAAAACAACTATGTATGGACAAAAGAATGATAATAAAAATGATTATTCTTGCCATTAAATTACCTAAAAAGATTAATATGCCGTTAAATGGAAAACTAATCATAGTTGTTTCTTCGCCACGTTTCAGCCGACTCTTTTTCTTCAGGTGTTCAATTGTGACTAGAAAGTAGTAATTACAGGGAATACGATTCCAAGACTCATCATTCCTATCCGATGTTGCTGTTGTTGTTGAGCAGATTTACAGAAATTGAATAGTAATAATTATAACATGAATAATATAAACACTAATAACATAAACACTAATAATAATTATGTTAGTAATAAGTCAATGAGCAAAGATACAGGAATTCAATAATGATTATAAAATTAATAATATAAACACTAATGATAATTGCAATAGTAATAATTCTATGAGTAGATATACAGATATTGTATAATATTGGTTATGCTTAAAACATAATATTAATAATAATTGCAATAGTAATAATTTCTAGATTATTACTGTCAGTGGAAGGTCAGAGGATGAGTTGGCCAAAACGTGGTGAAACAGCAATTATGAATATGAAGACAACAGTCTGCAAAAAATTAATACACAGATTATGAAGCCTCATCTCAAAGGATTCCCAAAAAATGATCAGACGATTGACTTTAAAAAAAAAAAAAAGCTAAGAAAAACCGTTTTTATCTATCAACCCAACCTATAGAATTGTTTATTGTAATTGTATAGTTTCTAATTGTTCTGAGACATTCAGATAAGCAACAATCCATCCATTAATTGATTTGTTATGTTTTGTTTTTTGGGGTGTTTCAGGGGTTTTTTGTGGGTTTTTTTTTTTCATTTTTTGCAAATTTATTTTTTTTACTCTAAGAAAAAAAGGGTGCTACTACCATATGCTATCTACTGTCATTCTACTATAGCATGCTATCTATTGTCATTCAACTAGAGTACAGTAATTAATATCAATTTTCCACTGTAGTTAGGTATCTCCCATTCATTAAGATCTCTACCAACAATATTAATTCTTCTAAAAGGAAGCAGACAAAAGGTGCTCCTTCAGTATGCTATCTACCATCATTCTACTATAGTATGGTACTTTTCATTCAGTAAGGTATCTCCCAGGTGTTAATCCTTCTGAAGTCTGCCTGCTAATCCCCTATCTACCACACAAATATTAATCCTACTCTTGTAAGCATTTTTGGATATATATATATATATATAAAATGATGAGGGTGGACAGGACCGCAAGGACTGAAATCGTAGTATGCGAGTTCAAAATTACATTCACCTTTGGCTACCTTGGGCAGATAGGGTTCGTGAACTCAGGAGAGCAATTCATCTAGGTGAAGAACAATACTGAATGCAAAAAGCCCAAGTATACAGAGCACTTTAAAATGGCCTTGTATCTAACTTGAGTTAGTGCTCAATAAAGTAAATATAATATATAAAATGACTACAATTAGATTGAAAAACAATATTAAATAGTCATAACCTATTTCAGACTACTTGTGCAAGCAGTTGATGCAATGTCATTTTAGTATTAATCTTCTTTAGAAGAAGAGGATGGATTGAATTGTTTGTCGAATATCATAATGCTTCGTAAATAGCAAAACATTGTTATTTGCCTGGAATAGGCCACAGAGAAAACATTTATTTTCTGATATTAAATTACCAAATAACCACAAAATATAAACTCATTAGTATTTTCTTTTATTACTGTATCTCTTGATTTTTAAAACATATCTAAAATTAGGCTGAAAAACCTAATTGTTGTGGCCCCATGGACTGAATAAGATAAATAGATGATAGGTAAATATGATTATATTAACAGAAGGAAAAAGTGATATATATTAAGGTAGTGGTAGCGTTTTGGCTGTACTTTTGTCTGGTAGGTATGAGGTTGTGGTCTCATATGGTACTACATGTCCCCCTCTCTCGAGAATGGTGACATATAGAAGTTGGAAGATTCCAAATTGGAGTGCAATTGGGTAGGTCCCGCATCATACTAATGAATCCAAATTATAAGGCTCAAAATTATATTCAAAAATATATTTAAATTAATTTTAAATTCCTTTATTAATCAACCATTTCAATACAACTTAATTCACCTGGAAATAAATGTTGAATTCTCTCAATGCAGTTTATTCAAACAGAAAAGTCATTATCATTAATTACAATTTTAATGGATTCTTCAAGCTTTTTCAGACTAAATTATTTTAAGATAAAATGTTCTTAAAACTTTATATTGTTTTTATAATCTTTCCCCTTTTTGGTTATTCTCATTTTGATTTTGGTTAGTTTCATTTTTTTATTTATAAAGTCATGATTTTCAAACTATGTTCTTCATTTTTAAAATTCAATATCCATAAGCTTATATGCTTTCCAGATTTTCTTAGTTTCAAGTTAAGTCATTTTTATTAATTTCCCAAAAAACAAATTGTTCCTATCATATTATTCAAAGAGAATGTGTGCTAAAATGTTGTAGTTTTAGAAATCATGATAATGTTAACAATAGTCGAGTATAGTTCTTCTGAAGGGTCATTCATTCTTGTAATAAAAAATACAGAAAATGGCTGTATAATGTATTTTTTTTACCTATGTTTTTTAACCAGTTATATTTTGATATTATAATTAATTTTTAGATAGGAACTTTTGGTTTTACATTATTTTCATATGGGAACTTTTCCAATTTGAACATACAACTTCATAATATAACTATTTAAAAAAAAAAAAGACAAAAAATTCATCAAACATCCTTTTAACTTTTTTATGTTTTGTCCCAAAAGTTGAAGGAAGCACGTCAAGAATTATTGATTTGAAGCCAGCTGAATGGTACTTTCACCAGATCCAAAAGCCTGAACATCGATGACAGAAAGTTTTGGAAAACGATGGTTATTATTTTAAGGAATGATTTTTGTTGTTTTTGTTATTACTTGGTAAGTAAAATTTCAAAGGTCATTACAAACTTTTGGGACAAACTAATATATATAATTGATTATCCCCAGAACTTGTAAGCACTGATGGTCTTTATTTTGAGGAAAAAATTTTGTTGTTTTTGTTATTACTTGCAGAGTATAATTTACAAACTTTTGGGACAACCTGAATAAAATATATTTGGTTGTCCCCAAAAAATCTTAAACACTGATGTTCTTTATTTTGAGGAATAAATTTTGTTTTTGTTATTACTTGACATGTAAAATTTCAAAGGGTTTACAAACTTAGTGGACAACCAAATAGATTGAGAATTCTATACAGTATGCAATGTAAACAAGTGAGCTATAAAAAAAAAAGGGTTTGGTACGATTCGGTGCTGGTGTTTCAGCGCCGGGACGATTCGGCAGCGACATGTACTCAAAGTTTTGTTTACATTTTTAAAATTAATTCAGTAATCCAAGATATTTTTTTTTACTAAAAATTAAATGAAAATGTTTGAATTAAAAATCAAAATTTAAGTACGGGATTTTTCATAATGTTATTTTTTTAAACTCTACCTAAATTGTTTAAAGTAATTAAAGAATTGTTAATTATTATATTTTCTAAAAACTATTTGAATAATTATTCTTTTCAATATTTTATTTAAAAAAGCGTTTATTTTTTAAATAGAATATTTTAAAATCTCAAAGAAAACATAAAAAACAACATTTAAGTTTTTAATATAATTTTTTTATACAGAAAAAATTTATGAATTAAAAAATGAATGCAAAAAGTAGAATTTTTTTTAGTTTTAAAAGAATTTTGACAACAATTTTAAAAACTAAACTGGAAATAGTCTTAAACTAAAGTTATTTATTTCGAAGTTGACAAAACAACATTAAACACTGCAACCCAACATTTAACGCCAACGTTCTCTCCTTCAGAAACCTAATAAATAAATAAAATTTTAATCTTTAAAAATTTATCAAAAAAATTTTAACCAAAACAGTTTTAAAAACATTTTTTTCTTATAAATAGTTTAAGTGTAAGTGACTCTTACTCTAATATCTTCGAAGATGCCAACTGAACCGTGTTTGTTTAAAAAACAAACAAACAGGCTTTAAAAGCATGTGGTTAAAATATATCTATTTTTAACTTTAAAATATTCTTTCAATGTAATCCTTTAAAAATTCATAAGTAAATAATTATCAAAAGGATTTTTGCAAAAACGTGATTTTGTTTGTAAAGTGATATTCAAATCTTTGAACTATGTTTTAATTGTTTACAACCAAGAAAAGCAGTTCAAATCAATTATCTAACTTTAAATTCTAAATTTAATATTTCCTAATAAATGAACTCACTAAAAAAATTAACTAGAAAATAACTAAAAGTTTATTTTTTAGCTTTAAAAGAGTTTTGACACCTTTTTTTTTAAAACCTAGCCTTAAGCTAAAGTTAATTGTTTCGAAAATAACAAAACAAAGGTAAACACAGCAACCAATATTTAACAATAACATCAACATGCTCCAAAAAACTAATAAATAATTCAAAAAAACAATTCCTTAAAAATCAATCAGAAAATTATTAACCAAAACAGCTTTTAAGAAAAATATTTTTTCTTATAAACGGTTAAAGCATAATTGACTCTACTGACTATAAACACATTTTCTAAGGTTTGTTAAAAAAAAAAAAAAACAGACTTAAGTACATGGTTGAAATAGTTTTATTTTTAACTTTAAAATATTTTTTAATGTAATCCTTAAAAGATTAATCAGTAAATAATGAATTAAAAGGATTTTTGCAAAAATGTGATTTTCTGTAAAGGAAAGTGATAAACATTCAAATCTTCGAAATATGTTTATCTACAAGCAAAAACATTGCAGATTTGAGCCAAGAGTTTAATTACTTAATTTTAACTTTATAAAATTTCTTAAAAAATGAAATCTTTAAAAAATTAATTAGTAAATGATAAATCAAAAGAACTTTTGCAAAAATATCATTTTTTGTCATACTTAAATGAAACAAAACATTTGAATAGTGTTATTATTTATTTACAACAATATAACAAACAGCACAAAATCAGACAAAACACCTAATCGCATATATGTTCATATTATTTTTCTTAATTAAAATTAAATTTATTTTTAACTTTAAAACAGTTCTAAATATTTTCATAATTAGAATAAATTGATTAACCAAAACAATTACAACAACAGCACAAAACCAGACAAAACACCCAATTGTATATTATATTTTCATAGTGTTTTTCTTAATTAAAATATTATAATATAATTATAAAATCTCTATAAAAATGCAAACTAGAGTGATCAGAGCCGAATCGGCCCCAGCCGTGAGTCTTGCCCCCGCAGCACCAAAACGGCCATGCCAAATTGTCCCATTCCGCCCCCCCCTAAAAAAAAGCCTGTTCCTGGTTTATTGTATTCATTGACAATTTTTGGATTATCATTCTCATCTTGTCCAATAAAGTTTTCTATCTTATAGAACATTTTAAATGAAATGTTATTGAGAAGAAAATAAAAATGATTGTTTAAGAAATTTTAATAAAACTACAAATTATCGAATCTCATCCCAGAAACAAAATTATTTTTTAATTTTCTTTTCTTTTCTTTTTTTTTTTTTTTTTTTTTTTTTATAAAACCAAATCCAAAAAAAATTACCCAAAATGGGTTTATATTAATTTTTTTTTATTGGGTTGAGTGTTGTAAATATAATTTTTAAAAAATAAAAGGTTTTTTTTTTTCAATCTTTTAAAAATTTAGGATAAAAAAATGTCTGTAAATATTCAAAACTATTGTTGTAGCTCCTTTAAATATTACTTTTTTTTTTTGTTATTTGAGTTGAGTTGATTTTCTAGTTACCATCACCAATTCCACAAGCAGTCCCCAGTCACATGCATATCAAAATTAAGGGGGATAACTGAATACTTAATGTTATGCTAGGCCTATCCAGGGATTTTTATTGTAATGACATCACCAGATGGGTTGCTTACCATGACACATAGGCCCTCACTATTTAATCCATAGCTCAAGAGAAATCAGGATTTATGCCTTTCCCAAGGATATTAGTCTACAACTAAATTGAAGGAATAACCAGGATTCAATCTCACATACTGTGAATCCAGAGTCTAATTTCCTGACAGCTATCCCAAATGGCGTCCTAAAGTTGGTGATGGTACCTAGATTGACTAATTTTTTTTATGGAAACAAAAATATTTTTCAAACATTCAAGAACTAATTTGATTGTTGTATTTTTCTATAATTTTTCTTCTATTCTTTCACCTTGTATTTTTCACATCACAAACACTTTTATACAAGGGGTGTTCAAAAAGTAATGCCTCCTATTTTTTTATTCATTCCACCTGAATAACTCTTATGGCATTGCAAATTGCTTTATTATACTAAATAAATTTATGCGTTCTTGATGGTGTGACACTCTAAGAAAGCAACGACTGTCATGGACATGTGTCAGAAGCACAGATAACCCATTAAATTTCTCCATACAACAACATTGAATATTCATGTATGTGTCGGCATACTAACCCATGCATGTTTTGCCGGCTCAACCACTGAACATACACGATTCAGTGTTGAGTCTCATGGGAATTTGGACTTCACAAGCGGTCCCCAGCCGCATGTATAGATGCCTGTCTAACCAAAGACTAAGGTTACATCAACCAAGTGGTTTAACTGGGCTCACAGACACTAACCTGGGTATTTCCTGCCCCAGCGCAAGATACAGTACACATCTAACTACTAACCAGGCTCGACGTTGCTTAACTTTGGTGATCGGACGGGAACCGGTGTCTTTAACGCCACTTGGCCATATTGAACATTCATGAGAGCCTGTTGAACATTTACGTAGCCAATGCACCAATGCACTTCATGCCAGCACGGTTAGAAGATGGCTTTGTCAATTTTAGAAAGGTGACAGAAATGTGATACTCTGGATGCCAAAATAAACTGCTTTATCCATCAGTGGCAAAGTGCATTGAAAATACTTGATTGAGCACCAATCCAAGTTAGGCACAAGGCCAGTTTTACATGCTCATTGTGCAATGTGAAGGTTGGTGACTATGCAAAAAAAAATTATTTCAGGAGTACAAAAGGTTACTTCTGTTTTTGTAGCTTTTTTAACTTTTTGAGTTAACTGGGGAAGTCTATTTGGGACAGGCAGTCGCACTTTAGAATTCTGATACAAGAGTTTGAATCCCAGTCATTCCATTTACATTCACATTTGAACTAATACTCTTGGGAGAAATATCAATCCTCACATTCCCTCCAGCTATGGATTAAATAGGCCATGTTGAGTTATTCAAGAAACTAGGTTAATATGCCGTAAAATAAAATAAGCAAAAGAAATATTAGAAAAATAGTAAGCGTTATTTTTTGAACTACCCTTGTATAATCCGAATTGTCTTTTGTGATGCATGTTTTAATCTTCATGTTTTTTTATATTAATATTTTATTTTATAGAATAAACAAAGATTAATTAACAAACTTTAATTTTTATTAATTTTATCGCAGAAGTTTTTATTCTTTTTCACTACATTGCGACCAACTTTACCTCTGGCCATTTTCAGATGATTAACTGCAACCTCGGATAAGAATGCTGAGTCTTGTAACATTATTCCTGCCTTCCTTAGTTTTTGTCTATTGCACCACGTTTTGACTATTAACCATCTGGCTAGCTTGGGTACGAATTGAAACCAATATCTTCTGACAATGCTCACCTGGAAGCGTAGAGATTCAATGCCTCTATCCACTGTGCTGCAATTCAGGCTTTACACAATCATCAAAATGAATGCGTTGATACAGTGAATGAAGAAAATAAATTGAAGCATTAGGACAGAATTTCACCAGAAAAACAATCCATGCCTCATATAGTTCAGTTACTGACAGAACGAGATGTGCAATAGAAGCTAGATGAGTATGTATTGAAAAATAAAGTTGGTTTAATTTCTGTATGACTATATACAGTTGTCTTTGCAAAAAATGTCCATCAATATTCCATTTTTTGTAAAGTAGGTAAAACCAATGGACTTGTTATTTTTTTTAACTAATTAAAATCTAATTGTATTTACCTTGAGACAAGGTTTCTTTATTTAGATTCATTCTGCGGACCCTCATCTTCATCTTACTTTGGTTGCTAAAAAAAAGAAACAACTATGGTTAGATGAGATCAAGGGTCCATAGGATCAATTATTACATAATTAAAATCAATTGCATTTTTATTTTTTTAACTTTATCTTACTAGAAAAACCCAAACCATATTTTATTTTCCAAAAAAAAAGAACAAGATGATATCTATAATTTCTGATAGAATTAAAAACTTTAATTTTTTTCAAAAAAATAATGATCCAGTTTTCAATATGATTTAAAGGCTTTTTAAATTGATTAAAAAATTATATTTAATTAAAGAAGTGGGAAAGTTTGCTTAAATAACATGGAAAAATTTTAAAATATGAATGCCTGGAGTTTTAATAATTAACATTTTTTATTCCAGATTTTTAGGTCAAAAGTTCGAAATTGAAATTTTAAAGTCAAAAAATTAAAAAATTGTGACGTCTTCTAATTACTAGAAGCCAAGAAAACAGATTAATTATATTTATAAATTAGAAACTAAATTAAATTTTCTAAAATTTATTTCTATTATTAAAAAAATATGAGCATTTTCATTAATTTCAACCATCCATATTGTAACCAAATAGTTCAATATTTATTGTCTTTTTTGATTTACTGTATTTAGAAAATATTTCCAAAATATAGAAACAAAACATTCAAATTTAATTTCCCCTTTTACATCTTTCATTTTTCTTATTTTTTAAAAATTTCTTTCAAATCTTAAAAACATTCTCTGTTTAATGGTATGTGGCATCTATGATCCTAAACTTTAAAAATTCTTGTTTAGAAAATTAATCATGCTTTTTCAAAAGAAAAAGAAAATAAGTATACCAAATTTTTTATTCTCATATATCTTAATGCTCCTAATTTTCATAAAATTATATATATCACTAACATGATCCTTGGCTTTTGATGGCTGAGAGCCCAAAATAAAGGAAGGAGTATATCTATGTGTATTTAAAGGAATGGGTAAGTTACTCCGAATAGGCCAAATTAGAAATTTGGTGGGAGGTGGAATGAACATGATATGTATGTGGATGTGCTAAGTGATAAAAAGTTGGAGAAAATAATTCATCAAAGACTCCACAATCTTTAAAACAATGAAAACAGGAATATCAGTACTGGAACTGCTTCATCAATATTGAAACTATTTTTAACACTCAGTGAGATGGCTTTCTTTTTCTTGTCTTATCATTCTTTATACAGCCCTTGTCATCGACCTCAAATAAAATAAAAAATATAAATATACAATATAAACCAACAACCCCAACCATGTGCCTTCCAAAAAAAAACAAAAAACAAGTAAACTAAAACCTCAATATTAGTTTAAAAACCACCAAAATCAAAAACATTCTGGAATACCATATAACAGAATTTGCCACTACAGAAAGCCTCCTTCCCCCCCAAAAAAATAACAACAATCAGCTTAACAAACCAAATAACCCAAATTAACAATAAAAATATTAAACCAATAAACAGACAAAATTCTCTCTAAAACTTATGTGACCTTAAATAACCAGAAAAGGTTGAAAGGTCATTAAACCCTAACCAAACCAAACCAAATCATTTACTTCATGGATTTTTAATTTTTTCTAAATCATCCATGAATTTTATTAGTAAATTGATCAGTCCACCAGAATACTTCCACATGTGGGGATAAATTCCTTTTACTACAAATTCTATTAAGGCAACACCCCCAAAAGTTAGTCAAACCCTGATTTAAAGAATATATATTAATTAAAAAAATCAATTATCGAGATGCCTTAGATACTAACCTGAGTATTTCCATCTCCTGACGCAACTGGTATTCCTGAATAGTCACCCATCTAAAAACTAACCATATATAAATAGATATATATATATAATGTTCATACAGTTAGATGTGTTTGGTTATTTGTATGTTTTGTTTGACAACTTATCAACCATCTTAGGTCATTTAATACAGAGAATAATCATTTTTTGATAAATATTCTTTTTGTCCACGTATAGTTTTTTGAATAACGCTATGTACACTATTTAATCTATAGCTGCAGGAAATGTGGGGATTGATACCTTTCCCAAGAGTATTAGTCCATTTATGAATGCAAATGGGACAATTGGGATTTGAACTTGGTTATTACAATTTTGAAGGCAGACTACCAATCCAGCATCACAAGTGAACTCCTTGCTTAAAGGTGTTTCAATAGAGTAACATGGGCTTTTTAAAAAAGAAAATGACTCTTCAGAAATAGCCATTGATTTATCCAATGCCAATATGTCTCCAATAATGCCCACTCATTTTACGGTCGGCCAAATCAAATTGTGTTTAATTGACCAAGCAAAGGATTTGTGTTACTGTTGATGCCCTACTCGAGTCAATATAAAAGTATAGAATGACGTGTTTTAACTGAAGAAAACTGCTGAAAGGTTGATCAATTTCATGTATGATAAGAATGTTGGTAAAATTTCTGGTTGGTTGGTTGGTTATTTCTAATAGTAAAAGGATTGATGATAGAACTAATTAAAATGCAACTTTTAAAATCTTCAGAAATGTCAAATTATTAGATCAGTCAGTCCTACTCCAGTTAATCAGGATCAAAATCTCATTTCTACATTGGTTTTATTTTCAAATTAATTCTTTTAAGAAAAAATTAATTATCCATATGAGGAAGTCCACTTGGCGTAGTGGGTAGGCAGTTTTACTTTGGAATCATAATATGGGAGTTTGAATCCTAGTCATCCCGTTTGCATTTAGAATTGGACTAATACCCTTAGAATAAGTATGAATCCCCATATTCCCTTCAGCTATGGGTTAAATAGCGTGCATTATGTTATTCAAAACTTACATGTAGATAATAAAGAATGTTTATCAAAAAATGATTGTTCCCTGCATTAAATGACCTAAAAAGGTTAATATGCTGTAAAACAAACACTTTAACCTCATGTTGGCTTTAACCTAGCTCTGATATTTTAATAAGTAGATGTTTTAGATAAAAATAATCTTAATGAAGTTCTTATTAGTTTTAGTTTTATCTACAATCATTTTCATTCTTATCAACTAGAATTTATAGACTGGGTTAAATAGTAGACATTGTGTTATTCAAAAAATATCTATGGACAGAAAAGAATGTTTGTTAGATTCATTATTATTAGTCCTGATATGAATGAAGTAAATCCAAAGATATTAATTCTGGCAAAAATTAAATAAGTCCAAATATATTATTAGTCCTGGTAATAAAAATTAAGTAAGTCCAAAGATATTATTAGTTTTGGTATTAATCCAAGATGGTGATCACTCTAAGAATTTTGTTGAATAAAAATCCATGTGTGTTTCAATTTAGCTTCTTCTTCCAGTGTTCAACAATGGCGGTTTATTTAAAGTCAGGTGGTGTTAGCGTTAAGCTCTCTGATTGGTCAGTAAAAGGACTATTCCATTATTTAAGTCTTTTCTGAAACATGGACGAACATACACAATACAAGGAAGAAGAAAGAAAGGAGGGGGGGAAACAGTCTCAACAGACAAAA
The DNA here is from genome assembly GCA_034780655.1 of Idiosepius hallami. Classification (NCBI taxonomy): domain Eukaryota; kingdom Metazoa; phylum Mollusca; class Cephalopoda; family Idiosepiidae; genus Idiosepius; species Idiosepius hallami. Next base: position 1,154,137 of record JAUZSX010000041.1, read on the forward strand.
ATTAATTCAACACTCACCCTTTTCCATGACAGGTAACTGGAAGAGGACATGTTGGCAGAAAGCAAGAATTCCATTATCTTGAACATTTCCTGGTTCACAAAAAGCACGTTTCAATTTCTTTTTCACTTGAGCGGCTGAATCAAGAAGATCAATTTTGGAATCTTCTTCAGAGGAACTCATTTTTGATCCAGTTAAACCAGGAACTAAGATTAAAAAACAAGACAATAGAAAATTTCAAAATTTACACAAAAATATATAAATAAGTCATAAATTTATAGTTTATTTTTATTTATGAGATGAGTCTATGTAATTTAGGAATTAACTTTATTATTTGGACTATTGTCCTCATCTTAGGTTATTTTTTTTTATGTTTCTACACAAAAAAAACAACCTGAAAATGGCCTGAAGGACACTAGGCCAAAACGCAGTTTAGAAACATAAAAAAAAACCTACGATGAGGACAAAAGTCTGAATAATAAAGGTAATTCCTAAAGTCATAAATTATACGCTAATTTCTGGCACGTAAGTCGATGTAGTGTATAAAAAAAAATTTAAATTACACGTACATTCTAAAAATTATCCATCTACTTATTAAATTTTGAGATTAAAGATATAGTAAATTTAGACATATAAGTTGACGTGGCGTATGAATCGAGGTCTATAACTTTGACTTAAATATCCTGATTTTAATATGAACCTGCTGTGTAAGTTGACTCTCTTCCATGGTTCAAAGCACTTAAAATATTTTTAAGATTCGAAAACTTTAAAAATTATATTTTCATTCAAATTGATAAATATTTAATTGAAAAATACTTTTTAAAAAATAAAATATTAATAAAAAAACCAATTCAAATATTCTTAGGAAATATAATATCAAACAAGACATTAAACAATTTAACTTGGGTTTAAAATTTCAAACATTTTGAATATTGCCGTATTTAAATTTCATTTTTGAATTGAGAGATTTTTTTTCTTTCAATAATTTTTCTTTCAATTTTATTCAAAGAAAAAGGTAAGAAATGAAACCCTTTATCTTCAATTGTTAAAATATGCATCCATTATTTTTTAATGATATCTTCTCATAAGAAAATTTGTAGAACAAAGTTTTTCCTGCATTAAATCTATGAAAAGATTAATAATTATAATACAAAAAATAACTCCAACATAACACCATAAAATTTAAAAAAAATAATGCACTTACCCATTGGATTCATTAAATGGGCTCTCTTAGCATATCCCAAGTGTGGAAGGTACTTAAGGAAGAGAGGAAAAGCATTAAAAGTAAAATTAAATAATTTTTAATGAAGCCATATTGTTAACTAAATTTTATGTTTTTTAGAATTAGCGCACTTCAAAAATAGTGTATCTACAGTGTCATTTCACTTGCTGTTAGCATTGAAAGTTCAAAGAGTGTTTATTTGATGCATAGGAGATACTACATCTAAAAAGATGCGCAAGCAAATTGGGAGCCAAGATGGAAATACAGAGGCCCTGGCTAGTCATTGTAAAGACTGACTGCATCGTGACATTTTGCCTCATGTGCCTTCCATCATTCTGGACAAACTCACAATTCTTCAAATTTTGTAAATGATGATAGAAAATTAAGATATATAACACTGGGTAACAATCTTTTTTATTTTTTTAATGTTGTCTAGATTTCTACGAATGATTTAGGGTATTTTTTTTAACTGCTAAATCGGGAAATGTCAGGTTTTTGTGCTAAGTTAATTTGAAAAAAATCAGATCTTGTGACAAAATCAATTATATTTTCGTGGCATTATCGGCTAATTTTTCTCAACACATATCATTAGTCAGAACTATTGGACCTCAATATTTCCTGTCATTAAAATAATCATTTCCAATGAAAACAGTTATTCTAAATGGCTTTCTACTCCCACTGTTATATTTATGTATATGATAGTGAGTGGGCGACGTATGGTTGCAAAACAAATATAATGAATAAAGAAAAATG
>JAUZSX010000041.1:1180122-1194749 GCA_034780655.1 Idiosepius hallami
AGCGTTTATAAGGGGGTCCCTAGGGTAAAACCTGAAATATAAAGGGGTCTGCAAGTCAGAAAGTTTGAAAACCCCTGCTTTAAATGATTCAACTGCAATATCATCATTTAAAAATGAATAAAATTATTACAATTGTAATCATTATTAATGTTTATATTATTCAAGTTATAATTATTATTATTCAATTTCCTGAATCTTCTCATCAACAGCAATATTAAATCAACACAAAGGAACCTCTGACTTAAATTCATTCTCTTTGGTTATGCAAAACACTGGGCAAAGCCACTGAGAAGTGTTTTCCTAAGAAAGATTTAATCATTTTATTAATAAATATATTGAAATTACATTTGTTAACTATATTAAAGCAAATATATATCATAGTTTCATGCCTGTGCATTTATCAGACCAAATTCTTTTGGTTTGATGACTGGAGAAGCAAAAAACTAACAGTCACCAAAGGCTGTTGACTCTGTGACTATGCTTATCTAGTACGCCTAATGTATCTCGTTTCATCAAGTTGCGTTGGAATCCCCGTTTCCAATTGATTACCGAAGTTAAGCAACATCGAGCCTGTTCAGTACTAAGATGGGTGACTAATTAAGAATACCAGGTACTATACTTGTAATTGGTCCTCCAGGTTGCATTTAATAAATCAGGTAGAACAGGGCAAACAACCCAATTCTGTAAAAAGAGAGAAAGGTACAGAAACCACAGCAATGACAGATATTGTCATTGAGACCCTAATTTCCCCAGTGGAATCAAGAGGCTTAAATACAAACTACACAATCTGATATTGAGCACTTTAACTATAAATATCAATAAAATTGCCTTTGTTATTTCGGAATCTAATAATAATAATAATTGCACAAATAAAATTTCCCTCAAAGATTATATATGACTGTAAGGCCAACCCTGATGACATGCCCAAAATTTAATAGTTGTCTGTACAGATAATTAACATCACATATTTTATGCTTGTACAACATGTACAAAATGCTCTCTTTCCATTCACCCTTAATATACATATCTGAAGACACACCCAATTCTTTACAGAAAAAGGGAATTGCAACAAAACTCATTCCAAGTGGCTTCTTTCTATTTGGTTTTGAAAGTGTTTAGCTGCCAGAGTAAAAATGGAAGAATTAACATCACTGTTGATAATTCCAAAGGGTTACTCCCTCTGAGAGGGAAGCACAAACAGTCTCTTGCTGCTGCTACCCAAACTGAAGCCCCCATCACTTTCAAATCTATTTACAAAATATACAGCCTTGGTTGGGGTTCAAAAAGTTGGGTTTGTTTTTTTTTTTTTCTTACTTACTAAATAATAAAAGGAAATTTTTCTATCCTTATTTTGGATTCAGTCAAAAATTTTGATGGCTTAATAATAATAATAATAATAGTAATAATAATGTGCATCTTTAAGCACAATCATTGTCAGAAACTATAATGCAAATTTTAGTGGTTATATGAATATCTATAGCAAGTAAATGTTTTAGATATTATGTTAACTAGCCACAAAAACCATTACTGTTGTTAAAAAGAACTGAAATAGTAATTTGTTTGCTCACAGCTAGCATGCAAAATAGTGGATATGGATATTTCATTGACAGTAATATTTTCTAAGGACTGGATTAAAAAATAAAAACCCAGAAATATTCCAATTTCATTTTGCTAACATCAAGTCAATACTTATTGATAAATAATTAAGATTAATAAAGATATATTTTTCTTCCACAACTTTTTGTGGACAAAGAAAAAAAAATGTATATAATTAAAAAGGGGAAAAAGGGTGGGGAATTAACAAGAATTTAGTGCACACTAGCAAATGAAAACAGGTTAGCTGGTTAGAGGCTGATTGTGCAGAGGATTTTTTTTTTAAATAGGTTTGATATGCAAATAAAGCCTATGACATAACTTACTTTTTACCAAATGATTTACTTATTATGTAAAAATGAATGCAATAAGTAATTCCTTATTATTATGGTAAAAAGCAAAAATTACACAAAAAAATTGTCATGTAAATAAAGTTTCTTTTCCCATTAAAAAAAAAAACAAAAAAACAAATGATAGAAAAAAAAAACCCACAGTTTTAACCTTTTTTTTTACTTCTGCAATCTTAAATGTTGTAGTTCCAGAGTAAAAAAAAAAAATAAAAAAAAAATGACCATTTCAAAAACTAAAAATAAATCAAATTCATTTCCTCACAAGTTCAAGGGATTCAATGTATACAAAAATTTTGATACATAAAAAAAAAGCAAATGAGAAAAAAAAAAAGTTCTCGTCATGAACAGAATGGTTATGTTCGTGTAACCGCATTGCACTTAATAAATCATTTAACTTTCTCTAGGATTATCAAACTTTTTTTTTTTTTATTAAATAAAAACCTGAATTGGAACAAAAACTTTTTTTTTCAGTAATAATGCCTAGTTATTTTCTACCACAAAAAAATGGGATTTTTAAACAAAAATGCTACTGGTGTTTAGTTTTGCATAATAAATGGCAAGAAAATTTTTAAATGTAAAATCAAAGCTAATTTTGTTCCCAGAAGACGAACCGTTTTTTTTGTTTTTTTTTCTTATCACAGAATTTCTTAATTTGTCATTTTGTACAAAGTTTTAAACTCTATACAAAAAATTCTGCTCTTGATTAAAAGGCAGATTATGTTTTGATGATAATTATTAGTTTTCATGTGTTGCTGTTACAACAAAATATTGATTCGCCTAACAGATCAAATAATAATAAAGGAACATTGTTTGGTTGGGGGGGGGTCCAATAAATGGTTACATTTTGATTGCCAAAAAAAGCCCAGTTTAACAAAAAAAAAACAATTCTTATAGATTATCTATAAATTCACATTATAAAGATTAAATATCAACAAGCTTAAAGTTCATAGAAATATTTAATGAATGTGAGCAAAAAGATAATCTATTATATTTTTTTTCTTCTCTTCATTTTCTTTGCTTTTTAAAAAAAAAATGAATAAACAATAAAATATTGATCTAAATCAACAATAATGAAGCGTAACAAAGTTTTCAAATTGATATGAGGAGAGATGCAACAATTAAAGAAAAGAAGAAGAAAAAAAAAAAAGTCACTAAAATAGGAATTGTTTCCATGAAGAAAACAACAAAGAAAAACTAAATTCTATTTTTCTCCTCATTTTTTTTATCTTTTATGAAAGAAACAAAACAAAAAAAGATAATTGGCCAACGGGATTTATAAATCAGGAAAAATCAGAAGTTCAATCGTTGGGACTGATTGCACTGCCCCTCTCCCCCACACACACACCAATCATCTTAGTCTATTGCTTTAAGTCTAAATTAGCAGAGAATGATTGACAAAAAAAGAAACAGATGTCATGTTTTGTTTAGATCAATGTTTCCCAAAGTGGATGGTACTGGCTCCCCTGTGATCAGACAGTAATATGAAGGGCATGGTAATGCAAAGATAGGCAGTTCTAAACTAAAAAAAAAATATATATAATTAAGAATAATTGTGAAGACAAAATAAAATGATTAATTAATCATTTTACTTGAAAAACTAATTTTGACTTTGAGATTATTTTTAATTAAAAAAAAAAAAGTTGATGTGATTATTTAGTTATTAACAGATCAAATCAAAGGTTTACAATCCACCAAAATTGAGCTTGTGTATTTATATCATTGTTATCATAATATTTTTTTCAATCTGAATAAACCTTACATGTGTTTATAGGGTAGGGGGCGCTAGCGGTCTATTCTAGATATCAAGAGGGCAAAAGCCTAAAAAAAGTTGGGAAACTCTGGTTTAGATTAAATAAAGATGGCCTGATTTAGTGAACATGAAAAAAATAAAGCAATATTTTTGCAGAAAAATTTGTCTTCCAAAACCAAAACTGCTTCTCTACCATCAAAATTTCGAGTCATGTTGATGGTAATGACGATAAAATATTAAGAGATTGCAGTTGAGGGTGTTTTTAAAGGAAAAACAAATTCACAATCATACTTTGTTATTTTTCAAATCCTCTTTTTTTTTCTATTTTCATTAAACTTAAATAAAAATAAATAGAACTAAGGGAGACATATAGTTTTTTTTGTTGTTAAAATATTTTGAGGCCATCCTCTTTTTTTTTTTTCGGCTGATATCAGATAAGGATATGATTATTTTGTCCTTTTTGTTTGTTTTTTCTGCGTTTCTTTCTTTCTTTTTTTTTTTGTTTAGTTTCTTTCTATGTTGTTTCATTTTGGAATAAGCCTTCTTCGATTTAGTTTATTACTCTTCCTTGGATGGTTTTTATATGGAATTTAAAGGAAGGAAGGAATGTTCCATACATCATAGACTTAGAACCAATTCTGACTTTGAATTAAGAAAAAAAAAAAAAATAGGGAAATTAATGATCCAAAATTAAAGTTGTTAACTTGCAATTGAAATGCAAAAATGAAAAAAAAAGGATATTTTGATTTCTGGAAAATGAAACAAATGAAAATTAAAGAATGAGAATTAAAGAATGAGAATAAGAATAAAGTATTTAAAAAAAAAGAATGATATTACTTAGGGTGAAGAAAAAGATAACGATAGGAATAAATTATCCTAAACCAATTAAAATGCTTTATTTGGCTGGCAGGTGGATATTCGTTATATTTTTGGATCTTCAGTCTTGTCCCAATTTATTTCTATAAACTATTCTAATAATCTACTTAACAAATACATCTATTTGCACACCTATTATGATTATTGCATATGAATGCATTCACTGAATTTAGTTGAGAATATTCATGACTATAGCAAAATCCCAGTAAAGTTGAAAAGCAACATCTTCTCTTGTTTAATATACTGGAATCAAACATTTACAAAATTCTTTTAGAATCAATAGAATTCCTTGATCAACGTATAAGCACTGAAATTTTAAAGTATTTTTTTTTTGTTTTGTTTTTAAGTTTCTTTTTTTAATATTTAAAACTAATATTAAAAGAAAAAGAAGAAAAAAATATTTTTTTAAATCTTTTCTTCTCTTTAAAAAAATGTATTTTTAAATTTGATTTTTTTTTGCGAATGGGTGGGGGGTGTTTAAACATGCACAAAAAATGATGTAAACATTTCAAAGCATTTTTTTTAGCTTTCTTAATTTGTTTATCCCATCCAAAACAATCACAATTTTACATAAAATTTTCAATTACATACTTTAAATTCATTTTTTTTATAAACAAAAAAAGACAGAGAAAGAGAGAGAAAATTGAATCTAACATTAATAAGGATTTTCTTTCCATTTTTTTTTTTAATGAATATATTGTGATAAATTTTCAAAAGATGTGAATTATTTTAAAATAATTAACCACAATAGCCACTCATATCTATACCAGTTAAATCAATCACTGACATTAATCAACATAAATCAACATATAGCAACAAGAGGCAATAAATTTCAACAATTTTTTTTTCTTTCTTTTAAGCAATTTTTTTCCACAATTTAAAAGAAATGAACTTTCAGAAGATTTAAAAAGAAGGAAAAAATTCATTTTAATGGGGGTTTTTCTGCCTGCTTATTTTATATAGATGTATATATTTATATATATATATTTTTTTTAAGTATTTATTAGAAATTTTTTACCAATTTAAAAAAACAAACATTTTTATCCATGATTAACTCCCATAGAGAAAACAAAAAAAAAAGGATTTTTTTTTTCAATAGGTGTTGTTTTTCTTTCCATACCTTTTTTCCTGCAATCTTTTATGGGATTCCCAAATACAGATATGAGTGTTGTTACATGCTGGATGGACATGTGGCTGGAAACATTTTCCTTTTTTTTCCTTTTTATCCACTGTCACAAGGGTTACAAATAAACTTTGTTGCACACAGTGTTATGTGCAGTCCTAATAAATTTTCACTAAATCATTTCATCTTTCAACAAAAATTGAAACATTCAATCATCCTTATTAACATTTCTCTCTTTTTCTCTTTTTCAAACAAATCCTTTCCCACTAGAGCAAATATTTCTAACCATAGAAAGAGAGAGAAGCCATAATGATTACTCGCCAACATTTTTTTGCGATTTTTTTTTTCTTTTCCATTTTTCCTTTTTTTTTTTTTTTTTTTTTTTTCAGTATTTATTCTGGTTTAGCCATTACTATTTCCCTTTTTTTTTAAATGATGGTGTCTGGGTGGTCTCTCTTAAAACAAGGTTCTTTCCCTCACAGGCAAAGTTGAAACCAAAAAGAAAAGATATCAATTCATTTAAAATCAGTCTATCTCTTGTCTCCAGATTCACTCAACAGCTACCAACACCTCGACATATGAAACTGGAAAGTACCCAGATTTACCATGGATTGATCCTTCGTACCAGTTATCATCAACCCTTTGCTTCAGATCAATTATGTCGCCTTCTTTAAAGCCAAGTTCGCCTTCATTTTCAGGGTCAAAATCATACAGGGCTTTACAGCAAGGTTTTGATTTATTTCCTAAAAGACAATAAATTGAGATAAAAATAAATCTTAGCTAAATAAATAAAGTTCATGGTAAAAGTGCATAGACAATGTTTTTTTTACTCTACAGAAAAATAAATTCTGGTGCACAAAAGGTTACTCTTTTTAATGGAACCACTCCTATCTTTGTAGCTTTTCAACTTTTAAAAAATAGGTGGCATTGTTCTTGGAATGACCCTCATAAAATTAAGAGTTGTATAAATAAAAAAACAAGTATTAGAATAAATTCCACCTTTTAACTTCTCAAACCACAAAACTAATCTCAGTAACCTTTCTCAACCCATTCAAAAATGATTGATATTTTTGTTATATTTTCGGATTTTCCTACTTTATTATATTTGTTGCCAGCATTCATTCAATTATTAAATCCATGTTGTTCTTCTCTAGCAACCATTTAGAATTGAAAAGAGATAAGAATAACAATAGAAGAGTTGCTTCCCTTGAATAATTACCATTGAAAACTTATTTTTATTAATACCTTTATCATTTTTTTACTTTTTGTCAGTTAAGATTTATTCTAATTATAAAGTATTTATGTATATTTTGATTAGGTTTTTAGGAGAGCAAAACAAATGAATAAATAATTCAATAGATTAGAGATTGTATACTAATTTATAGTTTTATTATTTTTTTTAATAACATCTTTCATTTTTAATCAATTTGTTACAACGATAGACTGTAGTTGTACTAAAAGTAAATAACATTTTGAATTAGGATATTAAGACCTCCAAATCTTAGCAATGAATTACAGAGATTTCCCTACTACAAGTTCTTAATGATTTTTGGGTTTTTTTTTATTAATACCTATAAGAAGTTTGTGAGAAGTCCAACTACATATAGTAGGGTTAATTCAAAGCCTTCCATCTGTCTAGGTCTGTGACCAATAATGGCACACAACAGTAAGACCATTTCCATTTGGTTTGGAGTTGTGGCATTTTAATGTAATTGTAATGATGTGTCAATTTAGCTCCTATGCTGTCTAACAAAATATTTTTTTCCCTTCCAAACAAATTGTTAGAAAAATAGCATTTAAACTAGTTAAAATACTTCTTGGACATACGTTTAATAGTTAAGAGCTGAAAAACACTGATAATAATAATAATAATAAGATTGGCAATACTAACCAGATTCAACCAAAGAGGAAGAGCTAGGGAAATTGTAGCCACCGCCCGAACTGCTAGAAGTGGCATCGCCGAATCCATCATCGCCATTAAATGGAAATGGTGATGCACTGCGTCGGAAAGAAGTAACGCGTTTCACAACATGGTCAGATCTCGGGCGAGAAGCTGCATCTTCCCTCCTGTAAAAAAAAAAAAAAATAATATTAAAACTCGAGTTCAACCAAAAATATCATTTTATTCATGTCAGCATTTTTACAAGCACACACACACACACAAAATATACAAAAAATAAAAATTACTATGAGATAATTTTTATCTAATTAAATCCTCTTCAATAAGAAATTCTTAATTAGTCTTTGCTTCATTAAGAACCAGTAAATCTATATAATTTATAAGATAAGTAACATTTAACTTCCACACTCCATATTATAATAACTAATATTTCGGCATTAAATGACCCATAAGGGTTGGATTTACTGTAAAACCAATCAATCATTATTGTTGAAGTAAATAAAAAACTGAAGTTTAATTAGTCAGATTTTGGAAAAAAATTATCCAAAATTTCAGCATATAAATTGTTGATTAAGATTGAAATAAATTAATTAATGCAACTAAATTTTGCTTGGAAAAATTGAAATATTTATGATTTTATAGACATTTAAAAAAAATGCCCTTCCATCTTTTACAGGCAAATAAAAGTGATTTCTTTTTTGGTCAGTTACAAAACAGACTAAAAGTGTATGAAGACTTTTGAATTAAAACTGTATAAATACATTAGAGTGAGATTTAGGGTTGGCTGGTATCTAAGACAAGTTAAACTTGGGTCAACTTTAAGAATAGTTTTTCAAAATCTTTAGATATTGTGATTACTAAAAAGAAATCAAACACATCATTCAATATTTTAAATCCTTCTATAAAAATGTTTAGAAAAGAATATTTTATTGTTTTATTTATTTTCTCCCCTTTTTCTTCATCATCTTTTTCTTTCTATTTGATAAACACTAAACTTATGACCTAACAACCTCTGTTATTGTTTCCCCTAATACATTCTATCAACAGTTAAGATTGTCAGTACTTTCAATATCAAGATAAAATTAAACAAAAGTAAAATAATAATAATTTCTAAACCAATTTCAATTGGTAATGAACTAAGAGAGACAAAATAAATCAAATAAAAACTTACTTGTATTCTAGAGTTTCACAAAGATGTTCTAGAATAGTTGTAGATTCCCGATGGTAATTGGTGATTGCTTCAACAAAAGCTTGTAGCTGGGTAATTTGTTCCACCTGCAGAAAAAATATAAAATTATTAATATTCTGATTTTGATAATGTAGTTCTTCTGAAGCATCGTTCATTCTTGTGATAAAAAAAATAAAGTTAAAAAACTGTACCATGCGTTTTATTATGTAGCTTTTTTAAATAATTATATTTCAAAGCTACACTTTCTATTCATACAGCATCTTATTTGCAAACTTAGGAATTTAGGCCCAAAGGTCTATACCACTCTAGATTTTTCATTCAATGACTTACACTTCAGATTGAAGAAAAATAAGCAAACAAATGCTGATCCCGCTCTGAATGTCATACTATTTTTTCCCCAAGCACAGATGTTGCACATTTGTGAGAATTTGATAATAACACAATCTTTAATTAAACTATTATAGCAATGTTGTGTGTCAGTCATAGAGGAGATAGATGAATGCTCTCTTACTTAGATGTTGTTTATCAACACCCAAACTCACACTGTTCTCTCCCCTGGTTTCAAATCTCGCAGTAAGAAAATCCCGCTCTGTCGTAAATCCATCAAAAATCTTGTTACTTGTCATAAACTCTTGCATCTTGAAACCTGTCTGCTACATTATCATTGATTGCAGTAAATAAAAAGGCATTGTAATTGGCCAGATTTGGGGACAAAACTATGAAAATTTGCAGGTTAAGATTGAGAAAGAAAAAAGAAAGAAAAAAACAAAAAAAATGAATTCATTAAAGCAACCAAATTTGGCTTAGGAAAACTTATGAAAAAATTTATTCTGATTTATTACACAATTTAAAAAAAAAAATATGCCAACTACTTTTACAGGCCATTTAAGCATTTTTTCTAGAGACAACATGGCATAATCATGAAATAAAAATTCAGAATCTTACAAATGAAATGCTATGTTCTTAGAAACATACCTTTACTATAGTAATTATTTGTGCGTTTTATATTTTCTTGTCATTTTTCAAAATATGTTAGAATTTATTAAACACTATTTCTAACTAAAAAAAATACTTATTTTGTAGAATAACCTTTCTCTTCTATAGTGTGAACAAAACCATATTATTGTATTCCATACTTATTCCATTTTTTTTTAAAACATCAAAGGAACAACAGCATAAGTATATTATATTCTATTTTGATCAAGTAATATATACATATATGTAAGTGTAAGTATGAAAGGCAATAATTTGATTTTGTCTGCAAAATAAATGTTTTCTTTTATTCTAGGAGTTAGGAATAATAATAAAATTATTTCTAACACACCAAAAGTTTATTAAAATTAAAAAGAAAATATTTGGCCCATAAGAAGTATTTAGTCCCAAAATAAATGGAGATTAGGATTAACAAAACTAATGGAGATTAGGATTAATAAAACTATGATCTTTAAAAGATGTCACCATAAATATTGAAGCACATTTTATAAAATGAAAAACTCACTTGACCAAAAAAGAATAAAAAAAAAAGAGTGATATGCCATAAAACATAGACTAAAAACTTACATCATTTTCCAATAAATTATACATGGCAGTTTCTGTTATTGCTTTTGTTTCTTCAAATTTTTCTTCTGCCATCTTAAGTTCTTCATCTGCAATCCCAGAACCTAAGGGAAAAATAAATAAAAGGAAAAAGTAGGAAAAAGATAATAGATGTAGGAAAATAATTAAATATGTTCCGTTTTTAGATAAACATTAAAATTTAAAAGAAGAAAATGAAAAAAACAAAAAATCTAAAACAGAAAACATTTTTTTTGATTAAACAAGAAATGAAGAAGAAGAAAAAAAAAAAAGGTTAATTAAAATTGTAAGGAGAATTTTGAAAAAATAATTTCTAAGTGTGACTTTTTTGGGATGAAGGTTGGTGAAAGGGAAATGGATGTTCATTTGACAAAATCTTTTGGGTAGATATTGTAATAAAGAATATCCTGATAAAAACGATTAAAAGAAAAAGTTGCAAGAAAGGAAGGAATGAACACTGATTTTTCTTGATGAACACAAGAATTTTATAAAGATATTTTGATATCTTACATTCTAACAGATACAAGATTGTCACATAACATTATTTATTTTGTTATTATTATCAATGACTGATTTATCTAAAAACTAGGGCAAGGACAAAAGTCTCTGTCTTTTTCTCTCTCATATATATATATATACACACACACACAATGTGTCAGATTTTAAAGGAGCTTAAAAATTCTATGCAACTAATTTCTGAATAGACTATTAAAGAAATCAAAGTTCGTGTTTATATCAAAGAAGAAACAAGGTTTTGTCTGAATTTAATCTGAGTTATTAGCACCAAATAATTTTGATTTGAGCAAATTCTTCAGATTATTAATCCCTTCATTATAAAAACTTTATCTTTTGTATATAGTTAGAATAATATGCATCGACATTCAATCAAATATTAAAAAACCTTGGTGTGCAAAAGTATTTTATTATAATTGATATTATATCTGCAATGGTAGGGGAGAAACTGTCAATAGATAATGAAATCTATCCTTGGTCGGATGTAATTGGCAAGTTAAGAGAGTCTTAAACAAAAGGAGGCAAAATTGACCTAAGCTAACATAACTGATAATGCCATCTTTTGCATTAGGGATTAGGGGTGCATTAACAAACAATTATTCCCTAATAGATTCTTTTTTTTTTTTTCCTTTTTTTTTTAAAACTCACACCTAAGCATCTAATATCTATTAATTAATAGTATAGTAGTAATTATTTATACATTTGGTATTTTCTAGCCGTTTTTTAGAATATGTTAGAATTTATTTTAACACTATTTCTAACTCTTATAGAAAAAGAAAATAGTTATTTTATAGAATAACCTTCTCTTTTCTATAGGATGGACAAAACCAATCATAGCCAAATTATTGCATTCTATACTTTGTCAAATATATCCACACACTATTAAATATTTTTAATGAAAGAAAGTTTTTTTGAAAAAACAAAGGAACACAAGCATAAGTATTTTTTTAGTCTATTTTGATCAAGTATTTTTAAATATATATATATATATATGAAATGCAATAATTTGGCTATGTTTGGATAACAGAGAGAAGGTTTTTGTTTTACAAAATTAGGGTTCTCTTTTATCATAGGATTTAGAAATTATATCAAAATAATTCCTAGAATATCAGTAATTCATTTTAATCAGAGTTGAAGTTCAATGATAAACAAGTTTAAACATATTTTTGAATGTTCAGAGATTTATATCCTTCAATTAAAATCATACATTGCTTTATTGCAAAGTTGGTCATGGTTAAAACAGTATATAAAAAAAAGTTATTTAACGTTTAATAAATTTAGTGAAAAATATTCATTTTCAAAAAAAAAAATAATGCTTTGAATACATATTTTAGTATAAAACTTTGATAGGTTAACAATGAATATTCACTGAAAGCGCATAACTTAATGGTAACAGCTTGGACTTTGGAATTATGATAAACAATTTTGAATCTTAGCTGGAAAATTGTATTCACTTTGTGACTATTATCTTTAGGAAATGTATGAATTCTATATTTTTCAAATTTAGAAAAAAATTGTTTATTCTTTAAATTATATTATGAAAATTTTTCTAGCATTAATAGACTATAATTGTTGATATAAAACTAACAGTCAAGACTTGCCTTATTAACTTGTAGCATTTGTATTTTGCTCTTGTTGAAATATTCAATGTACAATCATATATATAAGTACTATTTTTTGCGCCATAGCCATGTTAAGGTGCAAAAAAACTTTGAAAATATGATTTTTATCATATACTATGTAATTATATAGTGCCATGAGAAGGCTTTATTCTGAAGAAAAATCTGGTTTTTATCTAAGTTATTCTTAATTTGACATGTGCTAACCAATAGATCTCCATAACTACCTGACACCCTCAAGTAATCAAAGGTCTCAAGCAAATGAATGATGGGAAGGTGCCATACCAGTTTATTAATGAGGTTATATAGGGTTTCCTGATCTATTTTAGAAATGTTGCATTGAGTCTAGGGTTTTATTGGTGCCAGTGGGATGACAACGATCCCTTCATCAGTGGTTTTCAAACTTTTGTATACTAGGGCCCAGTAAATGGATTCTAACTTACATGAAATCCCAGTGGTAGATTGAGTGGGTGCAAGCAAAGCGAGCAGACCGGTAACAGCCGGTGGTCTGGGGCCTGCTCAAGAACCTCAGAAAATTTTGCAGGGAAACAATTTGGTGCATTTTATAAGCATATTTATGGCTTGATATTGGTAATATTTTTAATGAAAATATTTAAGAAGAGTTATTGACTAAAGTTATTAATTTTGTGCAAGAAAAAATAATTTAAAAAGTGTCTTTTTGCAAACCGTCCAAAAAATCCTCATGGACTGGCACCAGTCTGCCAACCACAGTTTGGGGACCACTGTCTTAGATATGTGGCGATACGACTGTATCGCCACATATCTATCTTATCACTTCAAACTTTCAACAAATAATGAGTAAATTCGTGCGTTGCGCATCTCTCCCGCGCAGGTTCCAACAGCAGTTATGCGTGACGCGCACATGTAAAAATTCAGCTCTGCCAATCAGAGCTCTACAAACAGATTTGAATTTACACAGTATAAAAAGGCATCAAAAAGACTCTTGCTCTCTTTCTCTCTTTGGTAACAGCAGTCACGAAGGTCAGGTCGGTCAGCCATTTTGGTTAGCCGGACCCTTCTTCCTCACTCTGCCTTTGACAGTCATACCAACTAAGAACTACTACTACATTGAGAACATGGCCTCATGTCAGCTTTCGATAAAATGAATATTTTCTTCACTTGCAATTAAGACCAATATCTACAACAGAACTCTTTCCAAACTCAACATTTTATAAACTTTCATTGAAACAACACTTTCACTCAAAAATGTCCATTTCTCTCCTTTCCCCTTTAAAGGACTCTTAACTTCTTTAAACAAAAACAAATACCTAACTTCAACCCTTTTTTATCCTCAAGTTATTTTAAAATGTAAACACCAAGTTTTGCTCAAAGTTATTGTACCTTCTGATACCCATTATCATACGTTGGCCACACGTGGTTGATAAAACGGGCCATATATATTTATCAACCACGTGTGATACCACAGATGATGCTTACTCTAGTTACTAAATCTAATATAAATAAAGAAGACAATAACAATAAAATTGAATTTTAGCCATTCTGTAGTAATGACTTGTAAGGAATTATCTTTTTTTTTTTCCAAACGGTTACCATTGAATAAATTTAAATAAATTATCACTAGAGTCATTCAATAAAAAATAGAGGGGATGAAAAGTCTTTAAAAAGGGCAAATAGCAAATAGATAAGAAATATAAACTGATATCTGACCTTTGACCAAAGAATACTTTAAATCCATCAAGATTTTTCATGGGAGATATATATAGGGCTTGTAGGAGGGGGTATGACTTATCTTTTAATTTTATTCCTTTTTTTTTCTAATAATTTTGACATTAATATATTTATTTCTAAATTTAATTCTGTTTTCTCCCTAATTTTAAGAATTTAAAAAAGCCTACCTAAAGTTCATTTGGACACCTTTTTTTTATTTATTTAATAATCAATTCCAAGGGAGATAATTAGAAAAATAACACTTAAATTTTAATTTTCAATTTTAATGTTTCTAAAATTTTAGCAGACAGAGGTGGAGTCTGTTACAGCAGGGGTTTTCAAACTGTGTCCGCGGACCACAGGAAGAAGATACGGGGTCTGTGGATTAACTCATCACGTGTAATTCAAAGTATAAATTTTCAATGTCTGGATATTTATTTTTACTTATTA
>JAUZSX010000041.1:1194849-1207225 GCA_034780655.1 Idiosepius hallami
AGGTATTGAATTTGTGAATATTTGCAATAAATAGTATTTTTCTGTGAGTTTTGTTTCTTTGGGTTATTAGCATATTCGCACTGCACTGTTTCTTTTGGAACACCCTATATATTAACCAAGGTTAATAATATAAAAATTTTGTCATATGAAGAACAAGTAAACAAGAGGAATTAACCCAGTGTTAGAAAGAAATCAGATGTATCTTGATATTCTTATTTCAGCCAACGCCCAATAAAGGTGTAGCACTGTATGGTTTTATTTTGTGTGTGTGTGTGTGTGTGTGTGTTATTTCTTACAAATGAAAGAAAAAAAAGTGTGCCAGGAACACAGAAAAAAAATGACATAAGTTAGAAATTATCATCAAGAAGTAAGTAATTAGCTACTAAACATGCATACTACTTAACAAAAGCCTATTTCTAGCATCTCAAGAGAAAAATCCAGAGTGTAACGGTTAATGATTTATATAGACTTATACTCTGCCTTAGCAAGTTCAAACTTTGCTTATACAGTAACATCCACTTTCAGACTAATACCAGTATTGCAATATATAACCACTTATCTCAACAGTCATCTGTTCAGGATTAAACTCAACCAACCCTTTATCCATATTCATCTATGTTTGTGAGTAAATAGAATTATTATTCAATCCCATTTAGCTAGTTTTTAACTGACTTTGGAGTCCAGATGACCAAATAATACACTTCTAAGAATTTCAAGACCAGCATTGTTTTGTACCTGACAGAAAGTTAGGTTAAAATTCATTTATTTTGAAAGAAATTCTGTATAAATATAAAACTCTTCAATAGACAGTTACAGAGTAACTAAAATATAAAAAATCAATCAGATCATGTTGAAAATAACAACCTAATATTATATAATTAGTTTTAGCAGATATAATGCCCAATTTTCTAGAGAATATCAGGGATAAAATTAGACATCAATGCATTTCAGATTTACACCAATAATCATTTTTCTTGTATTTTATTTCTATAGCAATCATCTTTTGGTATAAAAATAACATACATTATTACCATCGTTTATCAATTTTTAAAACAACTATTTCAAATTGCTTTTCTTGTATTCCTTTTTCTCACTCGTTAGTGGAACAATGATTTAGTCTCACAGTTTTGGGGTTTTTAAGATTTGATAGCATTTGTATGAGTATAGTTTCTCTGTTATTGAAAAAGTATAAGAAAAGAAGGGGAGCAAAAGAAAATTCTGTTATAATGATTTATTAAAAAGACTTATTTTTCTAAGGTTAAAAAATACACCCTAAGTATAATTCTTGAATCAAACAACAGGTTCATTAAAAATAATTGGCATTTGATAACTTTAAGATTAAAATAAGATTAAAATGAAAATTGTATTCTTATAGAAAAAGTTAAGTAAATTTTAGCCTTTAAAATGAATTTCAAATTGAATAGAAACAAAATTGAGAAAACATTACTCAAGTTTAACTATGCATTCACTACATTTATATTCTAAATGGAATTACTCTCAGTTAAGAAAACACCATAAGATTGTATTGGATATATTTACTTACTTGGTAAGACACAAACCAAAGTTAGGCCACCTAAATGTCACGGTCAGCTTAAATTATTTAGGCACAGATTGTTTCGACTTATTAAATATTTTACTGATGTTCATATTTGATATTTTCAGGTAACTGGTTTAGAGTTTAAGAAAAATAAATATTTTGAAAAGTGGTACATCACTTAGTCATAAATGATGATAGAAATATAATGAAAATATTAGAGAAAGTTTTGAGCTTTCAAAAGTTTTTTTAAGAATTTCAAGTTATGGTGAATTTGATTATTTGATGAAGAGACAAATAAACCTGAAAGAATTGATATGATGGTATTTAGCATACACCCAGTGTGAGAATACAGGGGAGAGAGAGGGGGGGATAGACTGAGACTGGGAGAGGGACTGAGATTGAGAGAGAGACTGGGCGAGACTGAGACTAAGAAAAAGACTGAGCGAGATTGAGACTAAGGAAGAGACTGAGTGAGACTGAGAGAGACACTGAGCGAGACTAAGAAAGAGACTGAGAGAGAGACTGAGATTAAGAGGGACTGAAAGAGACTAAGACTGAGCGAGAGACTGAGCGAAAGAGACTAAGAGCGAGACTGACTTAGACTGAGAGAGAGACTGAGAGAGACTAAGGAAGAGACTGAGCGAGAGTGAGACAGAGAGAGAGACTAAGATTAAGAGAGACTGAAACTGAGAGAGAGACTGAGCGAGACTAAGGAAGAGACTGAGCGAGAGTGAGACAGAGAGAGAGACTGAGATTAAGAGAGACTGAAAGAGACTAAGACTGAGAGAGAGACTGAGCGAGACTAAGGAAGAGACTGAGCGAGAGTGAGACTGAGAGAGAGACTCTGATTAAGAGAGACTGAAAGAGACTTAGACTGAGAGAGACTGGGTGAGACTGAGACTAAGAAAGAGACTGAGAGAGAGACTAAGCGAGACTGAGAGAGAGACTGAGCGAGACTAAGGAAGAGACTGAGCGAGAGACTGAGATTAAGAGAGACTGAAGGAGACTAAGACTGAGAGAGAGACTGAGCAAGACAGACTAAGAAAGAGACTAACTTAGACTGAGAGAGACTGAGACTAAGAAAGAGACTGAGCAAGACTGGAACTGAGAGAGAGACTGAGACAGAGAGGGATAAGACTGAGAGAGAGAGACTGTGATTGAGAGAGATATTAACAAAGTAAAAACAAAATGAAAAAAGAAAAAAGGTGGATCAGTGATTTACTTTTTAAGCTTCAGAGGGAAGACTTTAAAACAAATGTTTGACATTTATAATGCAACTAATATTGATTGTATGTAGAAGAAGACAGATCTTCAGTAATGCACTATTTAGAATGACAAAATCAAAGAAGAATAAAGGATTTTTGACAGACCAAAGAAGATGAGTAGTTTCTAAGACTTGTTTAAACCTTTTTAACTACAATTTTACATTTGTTTTCAATATTGCATATTTCAAGCTGTAAGGTACAAGTTTGTGCTTAGAGAAATGAAATCTAGTTATTTTGAAATCGTTGCTAAAAATGATTTATGAACCAAGATAAAATTCATATTTTTAAACATTAACAATTCTTAGACAATCTTTACTATATGATAAAGACCATTGAATTTTTATTTATTGATTGTTCTATAGTTATTATATAACACTTTGGAGATTAAAAGCTAAAACTTGTATCCTGTATTAAGATTGATACCACACCATCAGATACATTATTTTATTATACAATTCTAATGTCCTACCAACAAGTTATTAATGCAGCGCTGAATTTTGTTTTATTTTCTACCTTTAATCATTGAAAAACAAAAAGAACGCAATATTCACAGGTAAATTTATCTAATTATTTTTAAAACCTTTATTTTTAACAAGCATACACCTGTAGTTTTTGTATAAAAAAAAAGATTTTTTTTACATATAAATTAAGATAAGTTTGTTTAAAAATTACTGTGTCTATAAAATCTTTTAAACTACTATAATTCAAAATGATTTTATTTTTTCTTTCACAAATTCTGAAATTCTAACCAAAAAGTTATATTGAGAAATCCTGAAAAAAAATATGGTTTTTGTAGTGACTTTTTATTTTATATAGTGAAATTTAATTCCACTCCATTTAAGAATATTTTCAAAAGAAATTCAATCCTTCTTTGCCAAATAACTTAGATTATTATTTGGAAAGTATTATATAAACTTAAGAAATAAAAATGAAATAAAATTGGCCTCTGGTATTTTTATTTAAATAAATCTCTTGAAATTTTTTTTTTTTTTTTTTTTTTTTATTATGAGTGAAAAGAAGATTACAAGAAAAGAATTTTAGAGAATAATAAAAATTAAATTTGAAATGTAATAAAAATAATTATTCATTCAACATCACCAGATTTTAAAGTGTAATTCAATTTAAGCTTATATATTTTTCTTTGAAAGTTAATGATAGTCTTTGAATTTTAACTAGGCTTAGTAGCTCTATAGTTTATATATATATATAGATAGGCCAATAAACCAAACAATCTATCTATATTTTATAAAATGTTTAATATTTAAACACTATTTAATTAAAGCATACTCCCCCAAAAAATTTGTTTTTATATTCCATTCTTTATTTAATTCTTTTTTAAACTTAATCAGTTTTCCTAAGGCAAAAAATAAACCCTACAGACAGCAACAGAACTTTACTGTCACTTAGTGTCTGATTCGATATATCAGAGTAAGGAGATGCAGCTATACCATCTCTGACTAAAATAGAGTGAAATGTGCTTAGAGTTATTATAACTTAAATCCCAATGAAAGTCACAAGTCACTAACGACAGAAAAGAACTTAAAATGAATCCAAATAACCATAATAATAGGTGTAAATTTTAATATGAAAAAATTGTATTCTAATAGGTATTATTAAAATCAAATTATAAAAATAAATTTTTGTTAAATTTAAAAAATTGTGGAATTAACATAATTACTGAATTTTAATTGACAGGAAATTGACTGTTGCATCATAAAGCAATTAGAAGGGGAAAAATGAAATAAACAATAGATAAGATTATTTAAACAGACAATTGGAATGTAAATGAAATGGGATGAATGAGAAACTGAGTAAAAGTATTGAAAAAGTATTAAAGGGGGTTTGAACTTTTAGTTTTTCTCTTTCTCCTCTTCTTTTTAACCAACCCAGTTCTCTGTATGTCTGTCTGATATATTTTTTTGACAACCAATTTCATTAAACCAAACTTTTGTAAATTGTTTGAGTAAAAGGAAATAAACAAGAATACAAGAATATGTATTCGACTCTTGGCCTTTGGTTATGCTAGGCAAAATTTCATTGATTGAATTAATGGTTTGAAAAGCCCAGAGGAGCAAGCCATATTTAATTTGAGAGTATAAACTTTATTAACATTTACATCAGCTAATTACATTGTCCATCAAAGATCTAACCCTATATAAAAAAAATACTCCCAAATCCTAACAAATACTACAGGATAGGATAGTTTTCTCTAGGAAAAACTGTTCTGTGAACCTGACATCATAAAAAAAAGTTTAAAGGAGTCCTGTCATACCATCAAAGTTATTTGCACAAAAATTTCCTAACATGCTCACTGAACTTATTCAATACAAATCATTATTTACTAATGAATTGTTCCGATGAGCAGCATACCAATCTCTACCAGATTATTTAATGATAAAATCATAATTTAAAGTACTTAGATAAGAGCATTTGCATAATAGCAGGTATTTTATTTCATATAAATCATCAATGATATGATGCAATCACATTTTTTATCATGTTTATGGTTCAAGATATAATATACTTATATTTACTTGGTGAGCAGCATGAAGCAGATTTGGCACAAGGCCATTTTTTAAGGTGAATACAATGGTTTTTGACTGGGATTTGAACTCATGTACTACGATTCCAGAGCCCGAGCCTTTACCAATGCTCCAACTTCGCTGCCCATATATAATATAATCATTATATTAACTTGGTGAGGAGCACCAACCACATTTGACACAATGCTCCAACTTCGATGTAAAGTAAGGGATGTGATGAGTTTGAAGTCTTAAAAATCATGCATATGTTAAAATATGTGCTACTTTAGTATTTCAATATATTTTAGGAGTACCATGTGGATTTTTTGCTCAAAAAACATTATTACATTGAGTGTGATGTAAAGTGTCCATCATTTGATTACAAACCTGTAACAATCTGATCTCCTAACAAAACAGTAATTTAAAGTTAAACAAAAAAGCTAAGAAAAATTCTTTTTCAATGTAGCTTTTTTGTTCAGCTTTTACAAAACAGGTAATCTTCCTCTCCAAAGAAAAAAATAAATACTTATTATAGGACAATTGTACAAAACAAAAAAATCATTTGTCACACTTTTTCTAATACTTTCTCTTTAAAAACCTTCAGTATGCATTAATAGAAGATTTAAAGTAAGCAAATAATTGCCGTTTGTTGGGGATGAGAAAATAGTGAAACAATCATCTATATATCGAGAATATATTGATTAGTTTTTAGGCAGTACCTTTTGTAACCATGATAACCCTAACTCACTTTCTATTGAATGAGATATTTAACATAAAATAATCAATAAAACCAGTATTGAATTACTTTAAGCAAATAAAAATCTACAGTTTCTAAAGATATTGATCAGAAGATGGATCAGTGCTTGTTATTGATTTTTATTTTATAAGATTTTTATTGAAAGGATCCAATCAACTTATCCCATCCCAGCACTTGAAACCTTCTTTATTTTCTTTTATTAGTCTTTCTTATTTATTTATCACTGAAATCAAACAAATGATCCTTAACTTTGTAATTATATTAAGGAGTGAAAAATCTTCACAATTTCTAAGTATAATAAACAAACATTAAAAATCAGTATTTTCCTCGGATCAAAAAGTCTCAATAGAACAAAAAAAAGTGTTTGGTTTTTATGCTTTTAAGAATAAAAAAAAGCAAGTAGTCATTGTGGTTAAAATAAATCAAGATATCAAATTAAGTAATTTACTCAAAATATCTAATCTCTATAACTTTTTGATATAAAACATAATTATATATTAATAATTTATTTATTTGCCAATTAATATAAGTAGGATTTATTTTTAGTAAATCCAATAAGAAAACAAAAAATAGTTTGAAATTTTAATCCACAAAACATAGAATTCAAATATAAACATAAAAAAAATTGTAAGAAATTAGTTTTTAACTATTTTTGGATAAATAACCCCACACAAACACACATAAATGTGAACACTTGAACAAATTAACATATTCATATTTTTTAAACTATTCTGTAAACTGTTATAACCTCAAATTCTTAGATAATATAAATGCATATTACTTTAAAAATTGGATTATAGCAATTTCTAATATACAATCAAGATAGATTCAAATGCAACATTTAAAGAGTGAATCAGTTATGTCCTCAAAAAATTCCAAGATAACTTTGGCCATTTTTATAAATGATCTACTGATAAGAATAAAAGAAAGAGCCTATGAAGAAAACTAGAAACAATAGTTCTAACAATGAAGAAAAGAAACATCAGAGGAAATAAACATGAAAACAATTACAAGAGAACAAAAAACTGTCAAAGCCTATCAAGTTCCTTGCTGGAAGTTTGACCATTCTCTAAAACAAAAATTTCTTTAAATCTAAAAAAATTAAAAACTTTATAAAGACTATTATCAAATTAAATACCAAAAATATGGTTTCAGGACCCTAAGTATTCCAGAGATTTATTTAAAAAAAAAAAAAGAAAAACTTTGCCTTTTTACAGCAAGCAATGAGGCAAGGGAACAGGATAGGGAAGGTCTGAGCGGAGTACATGTGGTAGGTGCAGCCTGTAGTGTACAGTAGCTTACCGGCCCTCATCCTTGAAGGGCTTCGAGATGGGCTGCTTTGGGCAGACTGGTCCCCAAACGCTTGTTCTCCTAATAGGGGGTAGCAGAAAGGACAGCAGCAGCGGCAGCAGCACACAGTGAGAAACAGGGAAAGAAGTGAGGAGGAAGAAGAGAGAGAAGAGACATGCATAAAGACAGTTATACTGAATGCACAGGGTTGATGAAAATGAGGGTTACTATTATTTCTACTGAATTAAAATAACTTCCATTGACTCTCCATTTATTTTAAGGCTAAGAGAATAATAATATGAACTGGAAGAAGTTTGTTTCCATTGAACCAAAAATATTACCATTATAAGAACATAAAGTCATTAAGTATCACTTTCTTTTGGACTGTTGTCCTCATCTTTTATTGTTGTTCTTTAACTACATTCTGTTCAATTTATCTGCTGACCTTTGTCAATAAAAGATGAGAAAAACAGCCTAAAAGAAATTAATACATAGATTATTAAGCCTCAAAGAATTCTGAAATAAATATAATTAATGTCAATAATTTCATTTTAGATTTTTCACTCCTATAATACATTTCTTTCAGGTAGGCGTATTGTTTTTGTTCTCTTATATAAAAAAGACTCAATAATGCATAGTTAAATATAATCCTAAATAATAGCTTTAAATGTGCTATTTTATGAAATCAAACTCCAATTAGAAATATATAAAAATGTAAGTTTTCTATTTTTTCATTGGTTTCTTTTCAATAGAAAAAATGAAATTTGTTTAATGATTTTCAATTAGTCTCAAAATTAACAGAAGTATTTGGAAGAAATTCAGTAAAAAAAAATAATATTTTTCAAATTTCATAATAGAAACTTTTTTTTTTCTTCTAAGCATTTGGGATCAAAATGTTAGTAAAAAGGTTAATGGAAGAACATAATTATGAACATCAGGTAGAAAAGGAAAATAAAATGAAAAACAAATTAGGGATTTTCTTCATAAATATTTTGTCTTCTTTTTGTTTTGCAAATGTTGTACTTCATTTTTATAAAGAGTTTTTTTTTCCTAAGGTTTTGGATTTTTTTTTTGATATTTTTTTTTTCTAAAAAAATGCTTCTCCATAGCAAACTAATTTCAACAAATATTTATTCTCAAAATAGACTAATAGAATGGTAAAACTTTTTCTTATCAAGAGTTTTATCATTTTAAGATATCTGTTTGGTTCTCAAAGGAAATAATCAAGAAAAAACAAGTTTTCACTTCAAACTAAAACTAATCCAAATCCCAGAAAATCAAAAATTGGAAAAATTGTTAAAAAAAAAATTCAGCAATATATTAAAGAAATTTGGAGATATCGGTCTAGTCAGAACTGAGAATTTCTATAATATCAAAAAAATATAAAGATTTTTAAAAAGAGTAAAATGTAAACACTAGACTCAGTAAGCTGAAATAAATTCAAAGCAAATAGTTTTGCCTCAACAAAAAGAGAACAAAAAATAAATGAATAAAGATAAAACTCCAAGATGAACTGAAAAAAAAAATGTCAATTAGATACTTTTTTGAAAAAGAACATTTTCATCTGTAATTAAAATAATCAATGAATAATAATATAAATAATAATTAAAATACTTTTGATATAGTTTTTATTATTTCAATATATGGTTGTATTCAAAGACTGAAAAAAGTATGAAAAGATCCAAAATATATTCTTTTATTTTATTTAAGTTTTTTTTTATATAATTAAATATAATTTTTAAAAAATAAAATAAAGCATACACGTCTTATTAATCATTTTTGGTGCATATGTCCCCTGTGGTCTGTTGCTTTTTGTTTCTTTCTTTTTTTTTTTTTTTGGCTATTACATTAACCAACAATTTTTTTTCTCCTGACAAGATGTTGGTTGAAAAGGCCTCAAGATCTATTCAATTAATTATGATAATTGATAATATATATATATATATATATATATATATATTATGTTTGGCTGGGTGAGTGAAAGAAAGAAATTTCCAAAAAATTGTTATAAAAATATAAATGAATAATTCAATCAAACAATTAACTAAAAATTAAACAAAAAATAAATATAAATTTATAATAATCCTTTTTTTTTTAATTAATACTTTTATTTGCTAAGTTTGTAGAGCTGTTTTATAGTGTGTTTGTTTTGGTTGTATTTATTCTGCAGATTATATTTTTAAAGTCAGAATGATTCTTGAAAACATAAAATAGTTTCTGTCCTAAGGAAATTGGTAGAAATATTTTATAATTTGAAGTTTTTGGAATGAGAAATAAATAACATTATAAAAATGCTGTTACAAATAAAAGAAATTAAAATTTAACAAAGCTTTTTACTAACTTAATAAATAAATCTTTTCTCCAAAGTATGGTAAATAAAAAAAACATAAAAAAGAATTATAACTGTAGTTTCATTTATTTTTATAATATATTATAACTGTAGTTTCATTTATTTTTATAATGTATTATAACTATATTTTTATTTGTTTTTTATATCACAATGTTTCAAAACAAACTACAAATTACTCAAAAACATTGACATGTGGGCAAGAGCCATTGGTGACTGTCAATTTTTCACCAGTGTGATCACCAGACCAATTATTCGTGATGTATTCATTCCAGGCCTGTACTGATCAATTTTACACATTCCATCACTTTTATAGGGAACTTAAACTCATTAATTAACATAAAATATCTCATTATACCAAATAATTTTTTTTTTTCAGAATGAAGAACAATTCTTTATTTTTTTAAATCGTTTGTAATGTTTTTAATTAAATTATCACATTAATAAATTGAAAAAATATATCCTATTGAAATTGAACAAAGTGTGATGCATTCATTTTATATAAGTAAGAAATCATCAATGTTTTTGTCTATTAATTGTAACTAAGGTTTTTAGCTGTGAATTCTGCTTTTTTTAATGCTATAACCATAGACCCTTAACTTTGAACCCTATATAGGCTGCAAACATGCGCTAAACTGATTTATATATCACTAATTTAATTGTGCACTCATTTCCTAAAGATTTTAAGGTAGAGGTGCAGTGATTATTTTTAATTTATTAGATTATTAGAAGATTAGTTTTTTGTTCAACAGTTCAAACTTTAAATAAAGAACATGATTTAATTTTATTAGTGGAGCTTTTTATTCATACCAGTTACAGTCCGAATAAAACCATTTTTTAAAAAATTATTACTTAGATATTTACAAGTGAATTATGCCATTAGTAACACTTACAAGAACATACTCATCAATCTGATAATAAAAAATATTACAAGTAAAATCAAAAGAAAAAGAAAATATAAAAATGTTTATTAAAAAATAAAATGTTAATAAAAATTTTTTTTAAATAAATACAATTTATAATAAAACCTGCAAATATTTCATCATAACTATAAAAAAAAAGCCTATTTTATTTTTAAATTTCAGAATTATCTAATTATCAATGTAACACAAAGAAATGTAGATCTATGTGTATAAAGATAAGGATTGAATGAATATCCAAAATCTTTAAGAACATATTAGAGTTGATTTTTTTTTGACCTCTCAATCTCTATGGGTCATTTAAGTTCAGTTAAGTTTGATGAAGAATTTGAAATAGCTTTTTGATAATTACCAAATATTACTTAGATAATTTGCAGAGTGTTAAAAGATTTTTTTATATATAAAAAAAAAGATTTTTTTATATAAAAAAATCTTAACAGATTATATAAAAAAAATCTTTTAACACAAAAATTCATTAAATAAGTTAATCCAATTCATATATTACATATATAAAACATAGAGAGTTAAATAGATTGTAGATTGTGTAACTCTTTGTAGTTGAATCACGGGAGTGTATAGTGAGTAATGAATAAGTACTCATTATAGTTATAGAGTTTTATTGACGATGTTTGTTAGTATTCTCTACCCGGGTCTCACTATCTGAATAATCAGGAGAATACCTGTATGTAGAGATTCTTATTCATACTCCCAAGAAATATATATATATATATATATATATATATATATATAAGGGGATGGACTCACTACAAAATGAATTATTGATTTTAATAATTGAAGCTATTGATAATTTATTAATATAAACCAAGAAGTATATTTTTGTATAAATTTCTTAAAATGTAATTTATAATGGTAAAACAAAATGAATGTAAGTTGTCCAGAAATATATCAAATTTATATATTTAAATCGAAAGCTGAAAGAAATAAGAATGCTTACAAACAACATCAATGAAACATAAACAAGTGGTTGTGCTTAAGTAAAAAAAAAAAAAGAAAATCAATAAACTGAGTTTTTAAATCTTTAAATCCTATAGAAAGTAAGATTTCATCTTTAACCCATAATCCATTGGATGAACCTAAATATATTCAAAGTTTCCATGACCAAAGTTTCACAACTTAAATTGATTCTTTATTTAAATCAAGAATATTTTATTTCTTCGGTATAATTCTTTGCTAAGTTAGTTTCAGTAAATAATTCCTAACATGTTTTATAATATTTTACTATAAAAAAATAATTTTATAAATGAATAAATATAATCAAAAAAATATATATATAAAATGATTTTATAAATTTTATTAAGTATCTTGGAATATGCTATTTTTTTTATAATATCCTCATTAATTTTTTTAAAATAAATCTATTTCTAATCATTTGAAAATTACTCTATTTAGATAACCCTAATAATGAAAAGGCATATTTTACGATCTCCTCTTCATATAAGGTTTTAAAAACACTAGCAATTTGTTTCAGTTGATGGTTTATCAAAATTTAGAAATAAAAATTCCTAATTTTATTAATTTAAATATTAAATCGAGATAATTTAGTTTTCAATTTCTCATAAAGAATTTCTAAAAGTCAGTTAATGTCTCCAAGTTTTCATGAGTTTATATTCATTTTAGACTACATTAGTAGGTATGACAGAACATGTCGGAAAATTGTTAATCCCCCCTTTGTTTAAAACAGCGATTGCATTATGTATAAATAAATAAATTCACTTTT
>JAUZSX010000041.1:1225841-1238609 GCA_034780655.1 Idiosepius hallami
AAAATAAAAAAAAAAAAAAAAAAAAAAAAACAATAAAACTAATGTAGGGGCAAAAAAAAAAAGTAAAAAAAAAAAAAAACAGACCGAAGTTGGTGTGGGAGAAGGGAGCAAAAACCAAAAAAATAAAAAAATAATCTAAAAAAATAATAAAGATGAGAAAAGAAAAAGAAAAAAAACAAAAAACAAAAGTCAAAACAAAATACAACAAAACAAAAAAAAAATAATAACGAAAAAGAGAGAGAGAGAAAAATAGAGACAAAGAGAAAGAGAGAGAGAAACAATAAGAATTGAGAGAAAAGAAAAAAAAAAAGAGAAAGAGAGAGAGATAAAGAGTGGGAGGGGTGAAAAGCGAATGATATTATGTTGATAATGTCCCCCCTCCCCTCCCTCCTCCTTTTAACACTTGAACAATATGTAAGGTCTCTCAGTCTAGTTCCCTCCTATGTTCAGTTCTATTGGACTACAACGAAGTCTGACCTGCTCTCATAGTAGAGAGTAAAACGTGGCGGAGGGATATCTGCTTCAATATTGACAAGTCTAGTTGGTATAATAAATGTTCCTTTAGACCAATAGGATCATATCATAGCGCGCCCCTCATAGAAACAGGGCATCGACCAGTCGACGGAAAAATTGTCACTTGCTAATGTGCTGCTTGAACTTGCTTTAGCCTCCACATCCATATATGGAGGCGCAGTCGTAGTGGCACAGGAGTTACAGCCGCGGTGTCAGAGTTCAAAACTGATAGAGTGCTTTTCGTCGGGCATGCTTTTCCTTCTTCTACTATGCTTTGACACGATTCATCCGCGTTCATACACAGCGAGCACCGCGCGCCGTGCTGGTAGCAAAGCTTGCGAGAATTAATATCTGGGAGTTTTAGAAATGTATTCTTATTTACGGTCCGTCTACGGAAACACCTTTGCTACGACAGCCACATCAATTGAATTTACAATATTACCACAAAGAGATGACAGTGTTATTTTCATCATTCATTGATAACAACAATATTAGTAAAAAACAAATATATCTGTATTTTACGGAAGACAACGAAAGCTAAATCACAGAGCAGAAAGTGAAATATTATTATCATTATTGTTATTATTATTTTAACTACTGCTACTACAACTACTTTTAGCATGACACCAAGAGTCATCTACCGGTGACAAGGCATTTACCTACGAGACCCCTGGATGAATACACCGACAACACTTAGTTTTTACATGCAGTTGTTATCTGCCACAGATAAGCAATCTGGAATTTATACTTTTCCGACCAAGACACCATCTTCAGAAGCTGGCGGACCTACTCTTCAACTAAGTGAGCGTTTTTGAAAAAAAAAATCTACTTCAAAAACTATATATATATATACACACGCACGCACATACACATATATATATTTGTATTTATATATATATATGTACACTTATATATATGTTTGATATGTAATATATATATATATATACGTACGTACGCACCTAAACAAGTAGATGCAATAAAGAAAGAAGAAAAAAAAAAGAATTGGGAAATTTCAAATTCCAATATCTACTTTTACATACATATAAATTGAGCAGTTTTATTTTAATCCAATTTTTAAATCACTTTTTTAAAGTATTTATTTCTTTTTATTTATTTATTATTATTTTTTTTTCGTAATTTTTTTTTGTTTTTGGAGGGTATTTTTTGTACTGTTGTGAATGAGCTTCCCAATTCTTACATTAATTGAAATTGTTTTCGCCTAACTTTTTTTTTCTTCATTTGATTAATTACCTACCTACCTACCTACCTTACACAGCAAATGTTGTCTATTTTGCTTTACTCTCTACAAGAGTAGTTCACGAAATAATAAATACACACACAACAAAAACACATTCGCTTACCCTGCTGCTGCAGTCAGTGTATATAAATGATGCACATGTCTTTTTGTCCTTAAATGTTATCTAGTACTTCCACAAAATACAAACCAGAAACGAAACTTTTCTTAAGTTTACGAGACAAAAGTTTAATTATATTCGTTCTAGGTATCAAATGAAAAATTGTCTTGATTTACATGTTAATAATCACCTCTTTTTTAGTAAAAAGTATCAATATTCACCTTCAACACATACACACATACATACACACAGTCAAACACACACACACGTGTGCCTGGGCGTGAACGTGTGGTGGTGGTGGTCGTCGTCGTAGTGGTGGTGAGGAACGCAGTGCGTGAAATTTTGTTAATACTCAAAATAATTTCCCGCCATAAGTGGGCTTCTCTGGTCTTCGTATGATTTGACCTTTGCCATTATCTTTAAAAAAAAAAATCCTCCTAAGAATATTTTTTTTAGTTTTCCACCGCCATAACAACAACAACAACAAACAACAGACCAATAACGTAAGCTTTTGCGCCCTTTCTTCCCCTCTCTATATCTCCTTCTTTTTCCTTTCCCCTTCTTTTACTCACCAGCAAGTAAGAGAGAGAGAGAGGAAGGAACAAGATTTCCCCCCTCGGCTTTGCCAGTAACCCTAACCGCCTCCACCTCCGCCGCCGACCCATAGCCGGGTCTGCGTAATTGTTAACTTCTGTGATCTGTGCCGAGAGCAACATCGCCACAGTGTTGTGGTTCCCGGCCTCTCTCGACACCCAACGCCACAAGATGGCGATGGTGCCATTTCCACAATCCAATGTAAATATGAGGGACCATCCGGACGACTTGGGAGGTTCGGCTCCAACGCCGACGCAACAGAGCCAGCAAACCCCAAGTCAAGTCGTTCAGACGACCACTGCGCCGACGACTCCGAACGGAAACCAGTCAAGCACACCGGACAATAAACAGCAACACATAGAGTGCGTGGTGTGTGGGGACAAGAGTTCTGGGAAACATTACGGACAGTTCACCTGTGAGGGTTGTAAAAGCTTCTTTAAAAGATCTGTAAGACGTAACTTAACATATACCTGTCGAGGAAACCGAAACTGCCCCATTGACCAACATCATCGGAACCAGTGCCAATTCTGTCGGCTTAAGAAATGTTTAAAGATGGGAATGCGACGGGAAGGTAGGTCGTTTCCCGGTGAGTTTTAACTGATTTATAAACCTTTTTTCATTAAGAACAAAGGTGGTCTTTCCACAAAAGAAGCGCTTGCTCGCTGATTTAAATCATCATTAAGTCAAAAACTTATCATTAAATAAAGATTATTACTCACAAAAGTTCGATTTGTGACTTAGTCTAAAATATTAAAAAAATTATATTTCAAGAATTATGCATTCATTTGCCCGGTGTATAGTGTACACACACGCACACCAAATAATTAAAACAAAAAATCATTTTAATCCTTCCAGTTCCTTTCTGGATATCTTCATTTTAATTTTCAACAAAAAAATATTTTTTTCCATCCCCTTTTTATTTCTATATAAAATAAAGTTCAGAATGATTTTTTTTTATTTCTATATAAAATAAAGTTCAGAATTAAAATCCTAATCTCATTTGAAAAATCGAACACCCTAATTATTCAAAATTTCCTCCTTATGTACTCTAGTTTCCAAAATATAGATTTAATATTTTTGTCAACATTTTTCAGACTTATCTAAATTAAACGTTTGGACCCCCGACTTATCAAATTCACCAAGTAGTCACTCAGTCTTTAAATTAGAAAAACATAGTAAACACAAAATATTAATGTGTCTTCTTTTGCCTTATATTGTCAGGGCCGATATATCGACCTCTTAAAGTCTAAAGGATTAAAACAAATCCAAAACAAAAATAACTTATTGCACCAAACTCCGGATTCATTTTCCTAAATATAAAACAGTAACGGAGAGCAGAAAAGAGGAGAGCACATTTAAGAAGTAAATGTTTTTTTTACCACGAACCTTTAAATTCAGTCCAAAAAACAATTGAGATTTATTTACTTCCTAAAATATCATGTATTATTCATTTCAATTTAAAAAAAATGTCTTATGGCTTTTACATTTCGCCTTTTTTTTCTTCCTTCAAGCGACATATTTTTTTCCCGTTCTTTTAAATTTGTTGAACAATAGATTATTGTTGTTACGTAAAAGACATTTACTATTCACAAAACAACATTTATTCATTGTTTTTAACTTGTATAAAAATACTCCCAGAAAAAAAGCACAAAAGATTTTACAAAATGCAAACAAAATAATTATTTCTTTGTACCCACTCCCAAACACCCGAATATTGTAAGTAATATATATATATATATATATATATATATATCCTAGCTTTTATTTTTTAAATTTTCTTCTCTTTTAAAATTAAATATTAATAATTAGGTAGTCTTTCTCTTTTTTTAATATCTAGTTGGTCTAGGGCTTTCTTAAAATCTCATAGTTTTTCTTACAATGATGTTTTAATGGAATATCTTTTAGCAGCAGAATTTATTGTGATTTAAGTGGACACAACACGGAGCAACAACATTATTTTTTTTTTTATCAAGCAAATATTTGAAATTTAGTAAAACAGTTTTACAGTTTGGTAAAAAACAAAAGGAGCGTTTTCTATTTGTGGTCTATTTTTTGGGGAATCGAATTTTCATAATTTTTATCTAATTTTTGAGGGACCGTTTTGTCGTCATTTTTAGTTGTTTTTTTTTTTTACCTTGGCCGAACCCAAAATATAGGGGAAAACAATAACCATAAGAACATAAGATTAAGATAAACTAAAATAAAAAAAAAAAAGGGTAATATGGACATTTTTTTGAAGATTTTAAAATAACAGCTTTTTGGAATCCTTTAAATGGACCTTTTAATAACTTGTATATTTATTATGCGGACTATCCCCATTTTTGTATTTATATAAATTAAACCTGAAGTAGGCCGAAAGATAAACTGATCGAAACGTTGTAAATTTAACAAATAGATTAATAATATTTAGAAATCTTTGAAGACATTTCTGACCAATAAATAAATTTTTAGTTTTTGTTTGACCAAAATGAAATAAACTAACACTAAAAATCCTGACGCAATTCTGGGGATTTTGAAAAATACTTTAGTGCGTGTCTTATCATATTTAATGAAATTTTCTCTTATCAATATCAATGAATTCTAAACTGTTATTCCGTGTTTTCACTGGAAAAATGTTTTAATGACCCATAAAAGCGGTGGGCGTTGTATTTTTTAAAAAAAGATTATTGTGTATAAAATCATAATTTGGAATTTGGTTACATTAGTTTCTTATATATGTTAATCTAAAAATTTGATGGCGAAATTTTGGCGAGCCTTGTTTTAAAATCCGACCAATTACAATTGGCTTTTTACTCACTGCCTCTGATAATATTTACGAAGGCTGTCATTAATGATCTTTTAATTAAAGCTTCTGTTTTTATTAAATTATCGCAAATGGGCACAGTCTGCGCTTAGCGAAAATACTATGAATTTATGGAGACTATTATTGGCATTAGCAGATAATACAAGATCTTAAATGATACAGACCTTTAGACTCCCAACCTAATTAAACTAAAACTTGGGCCACAAAAAATACAGATCGTTCTAAAGCGTAATAATAATAAATTAAAATATTAACTATTAGTTTAAAAAAAAACTATCTTCGGCAATTTCTTACATATCCGTTCTTTCTTTTTCTAATTTTATTTTTCAGCTGTACAAAGAGGCAGAGTTCCACCTACACAGCACCCAGGATTTCCCGGACAGATGGCACTAACAAATGGGGACCCGTTAAATGGACATACGTACTTGTCCAGCTTTATATCTATGCTGATTCGAGCTGAGCCGTACCCAACATCTCGATATGGCCAGTGTATGCAACCAAACAATATTATGGGAATTGAGAATATTTGTGAACTTGCGGCCAGATTGCTGTTTAGCGCGGTCGAATGGGCCCGAAATATTCCCTTTTTTCCAGATCTGCAGGTGGCTGATCAAGTTGCGTTATTACGGCTTAGCTGGAGTGAACTGTTCGTGTTGAACGCTGCCCAGTGTTCCATGCCACTCCATGTGGCCCCGTTGCTTGCTGCAGCAGGGCTTCACGCTAGTCCGATGGCAGCGGACCGAGTCGTCGCTTTCATGGATCATATTCGAATATTCCAGGAACAAGTTGAAAAACTGAAAGCCCTACATGTAGACTCAGCGGAATATAGTTGTTTAAAGGCTATTGTTCTATTTAGTTCAGGTAAGAAAAAAATCACTTTATTCAAATTTATACAAAAAAAAAAAATTTTTTTTCGGTGTAATAATAATAATAATAGTAATGATAAATTACATCAGACGCCTCTCTCCCATTGGATGGGGGAAATGGATTATTTTCCAAGAGTAAATAATCCCTTTCTTTTATTTTACTTTTGAAAATACCTTTGTTTCTCTAAAAAAAAAATCTAAGTAAAACAGATTTTTAAAAATTAAATACAATTTTCTGCATTTTTATAAAATGAACTTTTTATATTTTTCGGAAATATAATATGGTATAAGTGTTGTTGGTGGTACAATGTCACTCTGATATTGTGGTAGTGGTGGTGTGGTTGGTGCTCTCCCCATGACTTGATTCGTCTGAAAACATTCAGAATGGAAACTTTTGCTTAACATGAAATATTTACTATTTTGACAACATACACACAATTTCAGACTCAGTCAATCGCACAGCAATATAAAATTTATCGTTTTTTAAGTTTATAATTTCAAGCTTATTTCATATACAGACTCCTTTTTTCTTTTATTATGATTGTCAGTTTGACTAGATAAGTCTTAAGTCTTCATACAATTCACCACCTTATAGATATTGAAGAAAGATTGAACAAATAAACAACTTTCAGTCTAAAATAGATTCTAGAAAAAAACTTTTTTTTTAATAAAAAAAAGGAAAACTTATTCGAATATCAACGAAAAAAAAGGCATCATTTCTAAATTTGGGATTTCGGAATTCTTAAAAGGATCTTGATAATTTGTACAACTGTTTTCTGGGCTGTTATCCTCATCTTTATCATAGGTACCTTCAACCTTCACAATCCCTGAGATGTGATGTTAGATAAATTGTACAAATAATTGTTAGTCTGTTGTTATTTTCTTTCTCATTGCTACCCTCACAATCTTTACAAAAAAGATTCATAATTCTTACACCCTTGTTTCGTACTGTTGTCCTCATCTTTTTTTTTTTGTGACTACAACGTTTTCGCCGATATGCACTCTTCGGTCTTTTTCAGGTGATTGAACTAATTCTGGGAACCTTGTCGCAATTGTGTCTTCATAGAATTTCGAACTTAATACTTTATTCCATGGCGATCTACTCTTGTTCTGTTAATCATTTCGAGCGGCTGAGAATAATTGACCAAACCGAGCCCGTATCCTGGTTGATAAAACTACAGCATTCTACCCCCATTGATTGTATTAAGGGTTAAGTTCGAATTTCTGAGAAGACTCCCAATTACGACAGAAAGGTTCCAGAGTTCAATCACCTGAAGAAGGTCGAAGGGTTCCTCTGCCGAAACACTTTGAAGATAAACAAGCATAAAAATGATTACAGGACGACAGTCCTGAAAATAGGTGGATGAGTTTTAGTTGTTCACTTATGGATAATAAAGTCTCTTAAATTGGAGAACGGGTAGTGAGTGAAGTGCAAAATTCAATGGTCCTCTTAAACAGGATATTCCGAAAAGTTGCTCTGTGCAGTAGAAAATGTCTATGGAGGGTATTTCCAGCATTTTTTAAAAAAAGATAAGCTGTGATACTGTAAATTAATAAAAACTTTTTTTATTGGTAAAAATTGTAATGTCTAAATATTTCATAATATTTATTTAATTTTATTTTTTTTAGTTTATCTAAATTCCTATTTAGCCGCTGTAAGTTCACTGTCGCTTTTTGGATACACTGTATAAAAGTTAAGATATGAAACATTTAGTAGTTTTCTTTTGTTTTAAAGATAGTGTTACTGTTGTCATTGGTCTCACAGTCTTTATTACCAGAGTGTAGTGAGTGAGCTCTTCTTTTCTTCTCTTATTCAACGGTTTGAAACTATAAAATTGTAATTGTGACTAATCTATTTAATTCAAAAACACGTTGTTGGCAAAGCAATAAAGCATTGTTGTTGTTTTCCTTATCAAGGCAAAAACAACTATTTTCTGATTAAATAAAGAAGAAAGTGTTTCTATGACAACCTTTTTTATACGGTGGGTCGGGTACGGGTCACCTACCCATTAAAAAACAACAAATTAAAAAAAAAAAAAACGCAGTTAGTAGTATAATTCTTAATGACTCTAACCGGTTATTTTCTTGTCGTTCTCGTTCACTTTTTATTTATTTCATGATTATAAAAGATTTTAAACTTTTGTTTTGCATTTAAAAAAATCATTGTCTTTAACAATTCGAAAAATAGTGTGTGTGTGTGTGTGTGTGTGTAGAGAGAGAAACTTACAGTACGGATTTTTACATAGTCTTCTTGATTTGTTTATTTTACGGTATCTCGGCCTTTTTTCATTTGGTCATTTTATGCCGAAAACAATCCTTTTTGGATGCACGTTTTTCAGTCGAAATAAACGTGAACGTAAAAGGAACGACTAGGATTCGAACTCTGGTATTACAATCCCAAGTGGACTTTAGATTTCCTTTAAACCTTTTGTTTCTCTGAATCTTTGAGATGACGGTTAATAATTGGTATAAGTTATGAGGACTGAAGAAGGCCTAACTATAACTTGGCATTGGCCGAAGCGTAACGAATTTTGACAAATACAATGAGGAGCATCTGCGTCATAAATATACAGAAGACTGCTTATTTATTACGCAGATGCTCCGGCCCCGCATTGTATTTGTCAAAATTCGTTACGCTTTCGGCCAAAACCTAAATTAAATTTTATTTGTTATTCTTTTAAAAAAAGAGAATTTGTTTTTTTAGCCACAAATATTACAAAAACTTTCACGAAAAAAAAGTGTAGTATAATAAATCCAATATATTTACTAATAAATCCAATATTCACCTTTTTGTTACTCCTTCTGAATGGAAGTCTTTCCAAAAAAATATCTAATATCACACTATCCTCATTCAATTACATATCTAAAACAAAAACAAAAAAAAAACGTTTGTGTAATCTGTTTAAATGGGGTTTTTTTTTTCGCATTAGTGAAAAAATAGTTTATTGGAATAAAAAACAAAACATTCTCACTCTTTATGCGACTAACTGCAGCTACCCACAACAGACAGCGCCTTTTGCTTTCTCTGGAGTGTACATAATCTGTTATTTAAAACAGATGTGTTATGTGTATATATGTACACATTCTTAGAATAGTTAGTAAGACGATATGGTTGAGATGTGGAACGATTTTGAGACTTTTTTGAGATACGGTTCATTTACTTTTATTTTAATATTTAAATTAAATAGAAACATTTTTGGAAGCAATAGTAATAAAAAAAAAGATAAAGCTTTAAAACAGTTAAAATAAAATACTGATTTGATTTTATTCTAATTTTTGATGACGTAAAAAAAATAAGATTTAAAAATAATTATGTAGGGTTTTGGGAACACACACACACATTTTAAACACATGGAAAATAAAACTTATCTTGGTTGTTAAAAAAAAAATTGAGGTGAAATTGACTGAGTATCAAAATAGATAAAATGTTTGTCTACAAAAACAAACAAAAAAAAACAAAAAGAAAAAATTTCCTAATAGGTGGGGGACAAGTTTATTTAAACAAGTCTAATATTAAATTTAACCCTCCAAAATAATGATAATAATAATAATATAAAAAGGAATATTTTAAACAATATACTTAAAAAATAGAAGTTTTTAAATTAAAGTATAAAAATTATTATTCCAATGCAATCGAATCTTTTTTTTTTCTCCCGGTTGGTATAGTCTTGTCATTAAGGTAATTAACTTGAGAAATACTTAGTTGAATTTGCTGTAATATTAAGTAATATGTTACGTGTGTCTGTCTATTTGAAGAACGGTCTCTACCAAACTACTTTGCTAACTTTTGGTTTTGAGACTTGAAATATGTTATGCATTAAGAATTCTGAAAATAAATTCCATTTGGTTTCGATCCGGAAAAATAGTTGCTACGGGGTTGTTGTGTTCGATGTTATATTCATTTATATTCATAAATATTCATAACAGGGGTTAAACTAAAAAAAACAAATGGTTCGTTGACGACCGTAAACATTCGCTGTGTGGAGGAGCTGACGTTGATCATTAGGATTTTGATATTAAGGTACATAAATAAATTTTCAGTTTTAAAAAGATTACGAAAGTTTCCTTAAAAAAATCTTGGAATTATATATCAGATCAAAATCAGCAAAAATTGAGCTTCAAGACGTTGCAAGGCAACCCCTGAGCAAATCCAGACAATACCTTTAATTAAACGAATTCTGGGTTTGATTTTTATAAATTCAAGATTAAGCTAAGCTGTCTTTAAATAATGAAATAATCTAAGCTGTTTTTAAATAATAATGATAATAATAATAATAACCCAAACCCATGTGTTTAAATGAATATAAAGAAACAACACATTCCAAAATCATCCTGTTAAATTTTTGTAAATAAGGCTCTCGCGTTTTTTTCTTTTTTTTTTTTAAATTGAAATCATTTATCAGTTTGAATTTCAAGAAAAAAATACTTTGGAATTAAAAAAAAAAGACGCATAAAAAATTTCCTATGTTTGATAAGGGCTTTAAAATTGAAACTCAATTTTAGTCCGACTATATTTAGTATCTATTTCACTTTTAGTGCCTTTGCCCCTCTCCAGATTTGTTAGTTATGCTTTCTTTATGCTTTTGCCAGTTATTGAATTGAGTTAGTCACAGTCACTACATAAAATAATCAATTGAAATAAATAAACTTGACGGATAAATTGAAGTAAAAATATGAAAAAAGCAAAACAAAAAAACATGACTCAAAACTGAAATATTAGCAGACGCTCTCGTCTCGGGTAGTTTAGTTAGTTACTAATGATTGCACTAATTTTATCAATTGAAATATTGTTTCATAGCTTTGTTCTACTGTATATCCAAAGGTCTATTTCGCTCTAAAGTTTTTATTCGCGCTAAGGAAAAATTTGATTTTATATATATTCTTTTCTTTGTTTTTTTTTTAAAGGTTACATCTACTGGTTTTACAGGCTAAAAAGTGAGGTTGAGGTTGTTTTTGTGAGCAAGACAGCATAATTAACGAATGATACTATAAATAAATATATATTTTTTTTTTACTATTGGTTTAATTTTAAAACATTTCAAATAAGGAATCTTCATCTTCAATAAAAAAAACGAACAATTATTGAATTAATTACTTGCAAATAAGACTTTTAAATAAGTAGGCAATAGATTGCACAAATATGTACTTTTATTGTACAAATAAATTTATTTTTAGGTGTGACATTTGACCTTTTAAGGAGAGAAGTAGGTCCCGATTTCATATTGTCTATTATTGTAAGTCAAGGCAGACATTCATTCATTCACTTAATGTTACAAATGTCTGAAATTCAAATGTAATTCTTATGCAATTTTCGCTGGTTTGTTTGGTTGGCCTGTTTATCTCAGCTTTGCTTTAGAGTTTAAATGCTTTGTTTTATAATTAAATAATGTTTAATCCTTAGAAACCTGACTTAGCAAAATGATCACCTAATCACTCAAAGTCGTTCTATAATAGTGGTCCTATTATAGAACGACCATCACCATATGAGTATCGACGTATATGTATTTTTTTGCTTTAGATCGCTCGGGCCGATATACTAGCCCTTTAGGATTCAAAAGGTTAAAGTTCCTTGACCTCTTTTGTAAATTTAAAAGAACATTTAATTTTAGTTCTCAGAATGAATATAAGAAAATTTGGCAATTTTAACCAGTTGAAAAAAAGGCCACTTTCTTTTATCACTCATGACATAATAAAGTGATTATCAAAAAAAGTATTTAAAAACCCTAAACCCTAACAGTGCTTCCACAGCAAGAGCGGTCTCAAAATTAATTTTTTAAACCGTTGTATGACATGAGAGAAATAAAAAATGCCTTCCCTACTAACTTTATTTATGCCCATTTTTTTTTTTCAATTATAGTTTATTTTTTTATGACGGTTAATAATTGGTATAAGTTATGAGGACTAAAGAATGCCTAACTATAACTTGGCATTGGCCGAAGCGTAACGAATTTTGACAAATACAATGAGGAGCATCTGCGTAATAAATATACAGAAGACTGTTTATTTATTACGCATATTATATATATATTTTTTTCAATTATAGTTTATTTTTTTAGAAGCGGCTTCGCAATTTAGGAATTAATTTTGTTATTCGAACTTTTGTCCTCAACTTAGTATGCTTAATGATGTTTAACCTAGTGTACAAACATCAATAAACATACTAGGATGAGGACAAAAGTCCGAATAATAAAGTTAATAATATTTTCCTTTGCCATTTTTAGTCAGGCATTTTTTTTTTCTGAAATTCGACTTCGTTTAGATGAATTTG
Source organism: Idiosepius hallami (assembly GCA_034780655.1). Taxonomy (NCBI): domain Eukaryota; kingdom Metazoa; phylum Mollusca; class Cephalopoda; family Idiosepiidae; genus Idiosepius; species Idiosepius hallami. Next base: position 1,238,241 of record JAUZSX010000041.1, read on the forward strand.
AATCTCATTTGTCAAAAAATTGATTCATTGACTTCTGACTATTTAAATGTGATTTTTCTTGGTGGCTAAATGAGTGGACATAAGGAGGGGAACTTCAGAATTATCAGAACAAACTAAAAACACTATACCGATTGTATATATTGATACATATAAAATAATTGCACGTATTTCTGCTTGAAAACATCGGAATAATGTGCACAATGCAAAAAGAAAATTAATTTGTTTTTGGAACGAACTCTTTTTGAGCTTACATTTTTCCTAAACATTTTTATCATTAACAAGCCACGCGTGCGTGGTACCCCTAGCTCTAAAAGTCCCCGAGGGACGCAAAACAGATTTTTCCCCGGGTAAACACTATTCAATTTGTGA
>JAUZSX010000041.1:1247153-1262144 GCA_034780655.1 Idiosepius hallami
TATATATTGAATACTTGTATGCATACGTATATGGTGACTGCGACTTTACAGAAGAAGGTCAACCCTAACGATATGTCCGAATGTGAATGAGTCTGCATATGATTCCACATACCCCTACCTATTTTGCATAGTTTACCGTACACCCTGCACGATAGATCACTTAGTGGGCTGACCACTCCTGGCTGTTTCCCCTCTCCCTTCTACTCTCCTCCTGTCTAGTATGATCCGTAAATCCTTCATTTGACGTGCAAACTCAACCGTAGATTATGCGTGAGTGCCTGGTCTCGAGCTCATCACCCACTATGGCGTCAAACATATATATTTACAAGCATACAGACAGACAGACAGATAGACACACATATATATGAGCTGGACATTTATTTACAAAAAGTAAAAAATAAAAAACATTTCATTCAATGTTTATGTTGTGTCAACACTGACTATCTGTTTTAAAAAATTTATCTTAATTAACAAATATATTATAATACTTTCAATAATTTAAAGGTTTTAGATGGAGTTTCCTAATTAGCGTTATTTATATAATGTTTACTATAGTTCTCATCTTTATTGTTATGTACACAACGATTCTGTTTTTCATGTAATTGATTTCAGATGTTTCTTAAGTCTAACTTATTTAGTGTACTGAGCAAATTATATACTAAAAAACTATCTGTCTATGTATAACAAGAAGCGGTCAAGGTTCACTTCCAAGTTGTTCCTTCTACGTCGATGAGTTGACTAATACCCTTGGGAAAGGTATGAATCTCCATCTTCCCTCCAGCAATGGATTAAATATTGGAACGTGTGTTATTAAAAAAACTATGTGTGTATGAAAATATCGTTAATCAAAAATAATTTTTCTCGACATTAAAATCACCTAAAAAGGTTGATATGCAGTTAAACACAAACCAAATAAACAAACAAGCAAAATTTACTACTAAAGTATTTGTACGATTTCTCAGTTCAACTTTAACGTTGCGCAATCAGTGATGGATAAAAACTTGTTACGTCTTTTGAAATTATGAAAATATAAATGCAGACAATTTTTTTTCCTTACATATTTGTAACCTCACAAAACTATAACTTTTAACAACTGGGTGAATATTTTTAATTTACCTCACTGATAAAAAAGAAAGAAAAAAAATCTTTTATAGTTTCACTTATTCTCTAGAAAAAAATCATTTGCATTCTATAACAAGAACAGGAAAAAGGCGTGCTCTCTGGGTTTCATATCTTAGCTAAAAGATAGGGCAGCGACGGTGGAGCATTGGTAAAAGCTCAGGTTCTGGAATCGTATTAAGCGAGTTCAAATCCTAGTCAAAACCATTAGTTTCACTTTAGCAGCCTTGGGCAGATGGGACTTGTTAACTCGGGAGAGGAACTCATCTAGGTGAAGGGTAACAGCGAATGTAAAAAGCCCGGGTAAGAGCACGTAAAATGGCCTTGTGCCAAACTTGGATTAATGCTGACCAAGTAAATATTACATCTTAGCTAAAAGTAATAAAAGATTTAAAAAGAGATATTTCAAGCAAAAAATAAAAACCAAAAATTCAATATTTCTTATGAGGGTTAACATGGTAGAATTCATAGGCTCTAAGACTTGAGAATCGTAATACGCGAGAGCAAATCCAAGTCATTCTGTTCACGTTCCAATTTGGACTAATACCATTTGGAAAAGCATGAATTTCCCAGTCTAGATTAAATAGAGAATCTGGTGCTATTTAAAAAATATGTGTAGGCAAAAAGAACATTTATTTACAAAGAGGGTTCGCGGCGTTAAATTATCGAAGAAAGTAGATATGCTTTATTAAACTAAACAAACAAATAAACCTTTATCTGAAATTTGGAATAAAAGTTTTCCCTCTAAAAATACGTAGGGATGTGTAACGGATCACTAACCAGCTCAGGTTAAACCTGTTTTTTTTATGAAAAAGGTTGGTATACTGTAAAACACAAACAAACAAACAAAACTACAAACTGCCCACTAGCCTCGTACATTGCCTGATATTCCTAAGGGGTCACCTATCTTAATACTGAATAGGCTCTAAGCTGCTTAACTTTGGTGATCATACGGGAACCGGCGTCTCGAACGTGACATGACCGTACGTCTATCTATCGTTTCTATGGCTCGTTAATACCAGCAATACATCTTCGTTCTTCTTTCTCGGCGCTTAAGATAAAGTCCTTGCGTTAGAAAGAATTAGACAAGTGAACATAAAGGGGAACACAGCCGAAAGGGGTTACGCTACAAGTTGATAAAACCGATGTAGTTCACTTTTGTGCTGAATTTGACTTGACACTTTCCCAATATAAACACGTTATTTATCAAAACACACCTTTAGTGAATGTTCACTAAGAACCGCTAAGAAAAAGATGGTCTTTGTAGGCAAGCGTTTCTATTGTTTTGAGTTGTATAATTAATTGGCTCTGCTTAACTTGGCATGTTGTCTTTGTATAGGACAGGGTCAAGTACAAGCGCCTTCTATCAGCTGTTGTGTTATCTCCTAAAAATGTTGTTATAAGGTACGGGATCATGATCCTCTTGATTCCACAGCTGATACAACACAAACACATTAAACATCTGTAGGTAGAAAAAAAAAGTGCAATTTCAGGATTTATCAGGCTATAGGAAATTCTATTGTGAAAAGGTATTTTTTATATTATGAAAACATCAATATCAGAAGAAAACTTGTTTCTTAATGATAAAAGAAAAATAATGATGATATTTATTAGTTTTCCACAAAGTCTTCAGAATATTTTATGAATTCATTAAAAAAAGACATTTAAATACTATAAAAATATTAATTTCTACATTTCATTCAGTTGTTATTAAATTTTTATTAAATCTTTGAATCCCGACTTATCAAAATTAACAAGTAGTCACTCAGAGTCGATATATTAGAGAAATATATCTAAGCCAAAATATTGGTGTGTCTTCTTTTTTTCTTGTAGTCTCAGATTAAAATATTATCAAGATCCTAATCCTTTGGATCCTAAGGGCTGATATATCTGCCTTGGTGACTTAAGTAAAAGAAGACACAACAACACTTCGGTTTCTAATAGAACAGCTTGGAATAACTAGTTGGTAATTTTTGTTAAGTTAGGATCCAAAGATTGAATAATGTTTTTATTTTATTTCAGAAATAAACTAGAAAAGTAAAATAAGAATTAATCGAAGATAAAGTTTTATTGAAATGTTATTAAAATTTGTAATGATTTTGATATTTATACATATTTTTAAATCAGATGTGAATTAGAAACGTGAAATAATAGATTTCCAATCCGTTGCAGAGAGAGGAGGGTTAATTGTGTTGTGCCAGACAGGGACAAAAACGATTAGTTCCAACGCATTTATTCTCGAATACAAAAAGACAAAATAAACCAAACGTTGTATTTTTTTTTTAACTCAATATCACCTTTGAGTGGCAATGATTGATCGTTTGTTTGTTTTTTTTCTTTGTGTTTAACGACATATCAATCTTTTTAGCCCATTGTAATGCCGAGAACAATTACTTTTCATAAACGTTATTTCTATACACAGTTTTTTTTTAATATACAAGTTTGAGTATTTAATCCATAGCTTGAGGAAATGTGGTGATTCATACTATTCCCAAGGGCATTTGTCGACATGTCAACGTAGACGGAACAACTTAGATTCGAACCAGTGTACGATGGTTCCGAACTCCACCTGCCTATCTACTGGACCACGTCGACCGCCACGAGTGGGATTGAAACCCTCATCGTTAGATGATGCCCATTCAGAACAGTAGTAATTCAAAGCTTCTAGCCCTTGTGCCATGAAGACCTTAAAGAGAGCTCCACCCTTTAAAAAATGTTATGAAATATCAGGTTTTTACATTCAATTCAATTCTAAAAAGTAAAGATTAACAATTAAGAAACTTTTAAAAGATTAGTATATTTATTTTTCAATGTTTAAGTAGACAGCGTATTTAAGTACGGTTTGTTTAGCAACGTGAACAGACAAACAAACCGTGGGACACTTTCCTCATCCTGTATTGACTTTAGGTGTAAAGACTCTTTGCCGTGCTACTTTGATGTTCACGAGTAGAAAATTAGGAGTAAATTATACTTTTGTAGGATTACAAAGACCTTTTTGTAACAGACAACGTGCATCTTACAGCCAGGTAAGAGGAACAAAGAATTGCTATTGTTAACGTCTGTTTGATTTTTTGTTTATTAATATATTTGATACAGGCTGAGGGCCCAAAGGTAATTATCACCCTAGATTTTTCACTTCGTGACTTTAGGTGGAAGGCAACAAAAAAGAGACGAAAGAATGCAACTACCCCACTAAACATATTATAGAGTCTAGAAACAAAGGTCTATATCACTCTGTATTTTTTCATTCTGTGACCTACACCTAGGACGGAGGAAAAAAAAGTCAAATGCATAACAATGCTCCCATGAACATCATACTATAATTCCAAACTTAAATGATTCATGTTTTTGAAATTGGATAATGACACAATCTTATTCTATCTTAAATATATATATAAAGCTATATTGCCGATTTTTTAGTCTAGAGCAGGTGTCTCATACTCAATTTACCTGGGGGCGCTGGAGGCTGAGGCTGGGTGAGGCTGGGCCGCATAAAGTTTTCCACAAGAAAAAACTAAAAAAATGTTAATCTTCCCAAATTTCTTTATTTTTATTTTTTTAAAACAAAATAAGACGAGAAAAATCAATAAACAAATGAATAAGAAAATAGATAAGAAATGAATAAAATCAATCAATCAATCATTCCGTGATTGGTAGGTTCGTTGAGCTCTGCACAAAACACTGTAAAGTGCCATTCATATCAAACTCACTAACATTAAACTTTCAAAATAAGGCGGGGACCACAAACTATCGTCCTGCGGCCGCAATTGGCCCGTGGGCCGCGAGTTTGAGACTCCTGGTCTAGAGACATGATATTCGTTGAAGGGGTATTAAAAACAGTGGAACAATTTCGATTTGATTTTGAACCGGAAAAGCCGAAGCGAAAACGTCAATCTGGAAAAAATAATCGTTGGCGGCTCGTATCGTCAATTCAAGGAGAGTATCTCATCTAGATGAAGAACAATACAAGTTCCTAAAAGTCAGGGAATGTAATGAGTATATAAAACAGTGCCCAATCAAGGATATGCAATGGTCATCGCAAAAATAGTGCCACTTATTTTCAAAAAAATATCTAAAAAAAATTTGAAGAGCTAGAGATACAAGAGTGGTACCATTAAAAGAAACACATTTTGTGCTCCAGATTTTATTATTTTAACATAGTCACTACCATGATCATTCTACATTCGAGCGGTGAATGAGGTGGTCAATTTTCTCGTCGAGAGCGTGCATTGTCATTCACATGTCTGTTGCTGATCTGAAATCCACAAACCCATCTCTTAACTGTGTTGACATAAATTGCATCATCTCCGTAAACATTTAGCAGATGTCAGTGGATTTTGATCGGTTAAATTTTTCTGCGTAAAGGAATTCAATGACACATCTCTGCTTCTTATACACGTCTATGACAAAGGTTGCTTTATTAAACTCTAACATCGTTAACAAAGAAATAAAACTTTCGCGTGATGAATACATCAGTTCACTCATCATATCAGTGCAGTTTGCAATCCCCTCTGATCTATTCGGCCGAAATAAAAAAGTAGGAAGCATTAATTTTGGAACGAACCCCGTCTTGTAATGTTAGGAACAATGTACTTTGCTTCGTCCTTATCGCAAGATCACACTTGTTGATTATATAATGCAAAGTCTTATTTGCTTGATATTTAAAAGTAGAATTATTTTTACTCTTTTGTTTGTTCTGCTCTCAACTCATGTGGGCGATTTAATGACAATTCCTGTTTATTTGGTGTCCGGTTTTAAATGTTTTACAATAACACATTTCCGTGGCAAAGGTTTCTGGAATATTTTTTTTTTTTTGGGGAACAGGCAGTTTCTGAAAATATCCCGGCCTAGCTTTGAAGTGGGTTTGATGGCTTTTTGCGTTCATTTTGATCTGTGTGATATTTAGTTAATTTTGTAATTACATGATCTGATGTAATTTTTGAAAGCCGAAAATAATTTTAGTAAACTATACTAAAATGGCCAACATAGACCCCCAAACCAGCAATTTCTTTTTATTTCATCAACCTTTACACCCTGTGGTGAGTTGGGCAGAAAATTTATTTTTTTGCTATTACAGTAGCATAATTGTTTTACGAGAAAGAGTCGCTCACCCTATGCTCGACCCCCAACTAGATGGACCAACTTTGGGCTTTTGAAATCAGTGTTGCCCTTCACCTAGATGAGATACAATTTCAAATTAACGAGCCCCGTCTGCCAGAGGTAGCTAACGGTAGATAGAATGGTTTTGCCTGGTATTTGAACTCGCGTAATACGATTCTAAAGTCCGAGCTTTTATCAATTTTCCACCTCGCCGCTTCAAACTAGACGTTACGAACTTACAATGATCCAATTTGTTTAGGTATTATTCCTAGTAGATATTTTTCGGGTCAAAAGCATATAAAAATTGTTTCACAGCTCGGATTACCCCATAAATTAAATTTCAAGTTCTAGAACCAAAATTGGCAGAAACTGGTCCTTAGGATAACAATGTCAATTTTGTCGATTTATTGATCGAATTTTCAGAAACCATTTCGTTTTTTCTTAACGCATGTTTGTAAAAGAACAACTGACTGCTATAAATAGATGGAACCCTCCATTTTAACTATATAGAGGCAAAGACCGACGGGAGCAAAGAAAACAGCAAATGCACATAGTCCTCAAAACGAGAGGAGACCATCAAACAAAATATTAGTGAATGCACCAAACTTGCACAAAAAGAGTATAAAAAAGACATGACTGGATTGCGAGAATCAGACTCTGGGGCCTGTGGAAAAAACTGCAACTCGAATACACAAACGAGTGGTATATGCACAAACCCGATGCCATGCTGGAAAACCACCTTCAGTAAAAACCACTGGCCACGAAGTGCATGCAAATACTGTGACTGACCGGCGTAAGAATTCGTGTAATAATAAAACTAAATGATTCTGGAGAGGAGCTTGCAGTCGCAGACGGCAAGGGGTGCTAAAGTACCAGAATAGACTTATTTTCACTCTTATTTCGGAGGGCACCACCAGGTGTTGGCAAAATCTACTTCCTGCTGATTCCACGTGTAAGAGCTTGATATAATCGAGTAGAAACGCGAGAAGTGACACCATACAGTTTTTAGCTGGAAGGGAGTGGATATTGCGGGAGCATCACCAGGAGACTTGTCACTCTTACTCCAGAGAAAACTGTCGGTCATGAATAACATCCAAGTTTTACGTGTGACCGGTATGAGAATCCGATCAATATTAAGTGGGAAGGCTAAGGAAAGATGCGCTCGTTCAATTCAGTTGTCCACCTTGACGGAGTCAAATTTACATTGTAAAATCTGTTTGCTGCATTCGCTGTCCACAGAATTGGGCCGACTACCATGTTATTTGTTTGTTCGTCGTAAATACTAATCAATGTTGTTCTTCGAAAGCCAAAACATTGTATGAAGAAGGAATTGAAAGATTGTTTGGAGGGAATCCAGCAATTTTGTGGCAAACTCAACTAAGGTTTCTGTTTGGGCAACTACGAAGTGAAAAGATTGGCTGTAGAATTAAAAATATTATTATGGAATTGGAAGAATTGCCTCTATGTCGTCAAACACCTTTCTCGGAAGTTGTTTTGATGCTCCTTTTACGACCCATCTTGATCTATATTCTTAAAGATTTGTACGTGTATGTGTCAGTTTCTACAAAACTACTTTTCTAATTTTTGGTGTAGAGACTTAAAATATGATTTATGGAAAATTCAGATTTGTGAAACAAATTCAGTTTTAGTTGTGAGCAGAAAAATAGCTTCTATCGGGTCAAAATTTAGATGTACGATAGTTACGGGCGCGTAGCGTTAACTGTGTAAATGAGGAGTAGACATGGTCTGTCATTGAGGTGTTAATATAACTGCGGTTTACTAAACTAATTTTCGGTTTTCAAAAAAGTTCCGAGGTTTTCTTACACAAAAAAATTGTAACTATTGAAAAACACAAATAAGGATTAGCAAAAAAAGAGCATTATAGAAACTATCGACGAAGTCCAGCCAATAATTCTATATTTTTTATATGATTGATTTATTAGGCTGTTGGCTCCAAGGTCTATATCACTCTAAATTTTTCATTCTGTGACCTACACTTGCAGGAAAAACAAAGAAGGCACATAAATGTCAAATCTTGCCTAAAGATCATATTATTTTTCGCTTAGAGGAGGTGTTTAATATTGACAATACAAGATTTAAACTTAATTATGAAGAAGAATCTTTATCATTTATTTATCATTTTTTATGTAGGATGTTTGTCTATAAAAATAAAAACTTTCATATGTATTTTTCTTTGTTATTTTGTTGTTAAAGGATTGTGTGTAAAATCATTTAAAAAACCGTTAATATTTCAAATTCCAAGTCTCTAAACCCCAAATCAGTTGTTTGGAAGAGATGACAACCGCCCAATCCTTCAACTCTGTCCCAATAGCAGCTAATGTTCTGGCTGAAAATAGATTAAAAATCATTCTATTGGTTTGAATATTCTATATTTGAAATTTCAAGTCTGACGACCAAAAACTGGCTGAGTTGTCTGGTAGAGACTACTTCAAACACACTCTCACACATATTCTTACCTTTAAAATATAAATAATGCCACGCATCTAACCTAAAGACCCCCTTCAACAAAACCAGCCTAATTGAAACTATACCCTTTCTCAAAGAAACAAACCTACTCTCTAAAATATAAACCAACAATCCCAACATTGTGCCTTAAAAAAAGCAAACTAAAACTTTAATATTAGTTTAAAAACTACCGATATCAAAAACATACTGAATATCACATAACTGAATTTATCACTACATAAATTCTCCTTCACTAAAAAATAAAAGCCCAAAGAAAAACAAAAAAAACTCTAACAATCAGCTTAACAAACCAAATAACCCAAAAAAGAATTTAAGAAAATTATTAATTGAATAAACTAACAAAATTCTATCTGAAACCTATGATACCTTAAATAACCAGAAAAGGTTGACAGGTCGTTAAACCTAAGCAAGCCAAACCAAACCAAATATATTTAGGAAAGTTGATTAATTATTTTTTCTCTAACCCCAAGCAGAAATAAACTTCTTTTGGATTACTTTTTTCAAAAATTGATCTTACCCAGTGCAAAAGTTCTCATTTTAATCAAACGATATTTCCAATTATTTTGTTGTTCTGTTCTTTCTTTTCAGTTTACTTTGAAAGCGAAACTTGTATTTTTTTTTATTTCTTGCGTTTTCTAATTTAATGCATCAATGTTCTATCTCTTTCTGACAGTAGCGAAGAAGCAATTTCAATCAAAGAGGCTGACTTCAGAATAATGAATAAAAAAAGAAAAAAAAAAGAAATCAATCTTGTGTTTCATTTTATTTTCCTCAACGGTTTATTTATTGCAAAGCAATTAGCAATCAAATCATTTCAGTATCGAGAAAATTAGTCTTTCTTAAAAAGAATTTGAAACGATTTTATCGATCTTAAAATATTAGGAATTATGGTATGGTGGGTCATATATATTTGTTTTTGTTTTTTATGGCATCCTTCATAATAATTTTCTTATTTTTTACTCTATTTTATAGTCTTAAAAATACTTCATAGAGTACAGGCGCGTATATTATATACAGGGTGATATTGTGGGTCAGATATTATATTTACTTGGTAAGCAACAATCCAAGTTTGGCATAAGGCCATTTTTACGTACCCTTAACTGGGCTTTTTACATTCAGTGTTACAGCGGCTCTCCCGAGTTAACGAGCCCTATCTGCCCGAGGCAGCTAATGGTGAATGTATTTGTTTTGACTGGGATTTGAACTCGCATAATAAGATTCCAGACCCCGAGCTTTTACCAATGCTCCACCGTCGTTGTGGGTCAGATATATTTGTTTGTTTTTATAGTATCTTTCATATTATTTTTTCTTCTTCTTTAAACTATTCAATCAGTTTAAAGAAATAGTTTATTGAGTTTATTAATGGAAAACGGGATGATAAGCAACTAAATAAAAACAAAAAAAATAGATGTTATAAATATCTAAATCAAAATATATCTATACACTTACATGAATGAAATCAACGTGTTTGATTGCGTTCTACATCCGGTTTCAAATATCTGGTTTACAAGCCATGTACGTGTAGATGGATCGAGCAGACACAACTTTTTGAGAAGAAAAAATGAAATTGAACTGTGACCACTGTTTTTCTTAAATTTTCACGCATTTAACTACTGAACAGGCTCGACGATGCTTAACTTCGGGGATCTGATGGGAACTGGTGTCTCCAACACTACTTGACCGTATGAATATTTTTAGCAACATAGTGTAGATTGTTGCTTTAAAATCTTTTTTAAAAAACACAGAGAAGCCACGAAGAAGCGTTTTTAAATTAAAAATAAATAAATAACGGAGAAGCATTTTTGAAATTCAAGAAAAAATAATTCCTTTTCGAACACGAAACATTTTTGAAAAAAATTAAAAGCATTGAGTGTCTTTCTAGATAATAGGGCTTCCTAATTATCTTAGTAGCAAGTCCCCAGCGCCTGATAATTTCGGGCAACACTTCTAGAAAAATAGGCAAATAATAACCAATAAAATTGGAGCTCTGTTGGTCATTGGGTTTTAAAATTGAAATTTACTAAATAAAATTTAGGCTTTCAAACATTTAAGACAGTTTTCTTAGAAAAAGAAAAAAAAAATCTTTGAATTACAGAAATCACTGGTCAAAAAAAGCGCAAAATAAAAGCAAAAGAAGAAAAAAAGCAACCCTTAAGCAAGACCAAGCAATATCATTTGTTGTATCTACATTTTAAGGCAGATATTTAAAAGTTCTTTTTTAGATAAAGTAAATATCAATGCGTGTTGTGTCAGGTTGACCAAAAAGTGAACTATTTATCTGTGAATTTTTCTTAAGATAACAAGTGAAGACTAACAAAACCGCAGCTTTTTTATTCTTATATTCTATATGCGTTTCTATAATAGGTCATTGTGTTTGAAACATTTGTGGATATTCTCGTCTGATCTGGTAAGCTTTTAGAACAGATCCAAAATAAATAAAACACAATAAATGCAAGATATAAATACTCGTTCCATTCAGAATAAAAGCTATGTAAAGCCATGATAATATGAAAGAATTATAAACCTTTTTTAATAGAAATAATAATTGTGTGAATAGATTTCTATGACATGGACAATAAAAAAACAAGTTTGTAATTAAGAGTTTAAAAAAAGGAAAATGAATGGATATGATTTCTTTGAATCTATTTGTTAATAGGGATTTCTAAAAACGTTTAAAAATATAGGATTCACAAGTTTGGCAATAAAGCACACGCCCTTAAATCAGGCGTCTTATGAAGGATTATACAAGATATTAAAACTATTTGTGTTTTTATATTACTCGGTCTTTTGTGTTCTCTTTTTGTATATATACTAAGAGCCTTTGGGCAGCAGTTGGAGCATTGGTAAAAGCTCGGGCTCTGGAATCACAGTACGCAAGTTCAAATCCCAGTCAAAACCATTGCATTCACTTTTAGCTGCCTCGGGCAGATGGGGCTCATTAACTCGGGAGAGCAGCTCATCTAGGTGAAGGGTAACACAGAATGCAAAAATCCCGGGTAAAAGCACGTAAAAAAGACCTTGTGCCAATTTTTGGTTGGTGCTCACCAAGTAAATATAATATTTCTCAGTCTTTTGTGTTCTTCGAGCAGCAAAGTTGAAGCATTGGTAAAAGCTCGGTCTCCGGAATCATAGTATGCGAGTTCAAATCCCAGCCAAAACCATTGCATTCACCTTTAGCTTCATCGGGAAGATTGGTTTCGTTAACTCAACTCGGGAGAGCATTTCATCTAGGTGAAGAGTAGCACCGAATGTAAAAAACCCGGGTAAGAGCACGTAAAAATGGCCTTGTGTCAAACTTTGGTTGGTGCTCACTAAGCAAAATATAATATACTATAAGCCTTCTTTGGTTAATAATATCGTTTAGAATTAACGTTTTAGATGTATCATATTTACTTGGTAGAGTACCAAACCAAGTTAGGCACATGGCCATTTTTACCTGCTCTATATACCCGTTTTTTTTAGTTCAGTGTTACTCTTCACCTAGACGAGTTGCTCTCCCGAGTTCACGGGCCCCATCTACCCGAGGCAGTTAAAGTGAATGTAATGGTTTTGACTGAGATTTTAGCTCGTGTAATACGATTTCATATAACCGAACTCTTACCAATGCTCCACCGTTGCTTCTCATAACGTTTTAGATGTATACTAGCATTCTGTGCCTTAAAAAATGACAGTATAAAAAATGTTAGTAAGATAATAAAAAAAGTAGTGAATTTGTATTGGAGAATGAAATAAAGATGATTAATACAAATAAAATTTGAATTGTCTTGAAAGGAAAATAAAAAAATAACGGATAAGTTTAATGTCTTCAGTATGAAGTAAGATTTATTCAAATAAAGAATAAAAAATTAATTAAAAAAAAGAAAAAAAGAAAATAAACATCGTTAATTATTAAGGATAGGCATGCTATGAAAAGTTCCTAGCTTGTCAACTCATGGATTTCATTTTCAATAATTTTATAATTAGATAATATTTTACAAATTATGACAAATTTCTCATTTATAAGTAAAGATCTTATCAGCCAGTCGTTGTCTTCGGGCTTTTAAGATAAAAATAGTTCTAGAATTCGATAACTAATGCGGCTACACGTTTTCACTTCTGATTTTTACACAATTCAACAAAGACTAATTATTAGATTAAGTATCTAAAAGTAAGACTCAGAAATTTAGTATATATAGAAATAAAGATAACCAATAAACACAATTATAACAAAAGAATGTTAACTCAACAGTACTTTCTTTTCATCGTGATATTATTGGGAAAACCTCTAATGTTTTTTTTATGTAATTTTTACTTAAATATGCAGTTCGATTAAATGGTTTGAATATAATATTTTTCAAAGAAATTATAAATAATACTGAATCAATAACCTTTACACGGAAGACATTCTTTGTAAGATATTTACATTGCAAATATCAAGGACTAAAATGATTTATACCCATTCAGGGTCATGCTAAGGGACCCTGCAGACCCCATAATTGCAGTAGAGAGCGCAAGCTCCCTAGGGTCCGCAGAGCTTTTGTAATCCAAAGAATTACCAAAATAATTAATTGTTAGGATTAATTAGAAAATCATTATCACACTTGAAATATACATCTATCAATCCATCTCTCTTTCTGCCTCTCTCTCTCTCTCTATGTATATATAGTCAAAATCTCCAGTATGTTTAGGGGGGAAACTTACCTTTTTAAAGTAAAGGGGCCACAAGGTGCATTCTGCGTCGGGGCCCTACATGGCTAAGCACGACACTGTACCCACTTTTATGTTTATTCAAAGTTATTTAGACGAACTAATTTTAATATAGCGAACACAAGTAAATTACACCCATTTTATACCTACTTTAAGTTTATTTAGACAAACCAGTTAAAATGTTAAGGACACAAAAGTTTGCTAACCCCTTTCATATTTATTTTAATCTGTTTAAACAAAGCGATATAAATGTCGAATACACATGATAATTAAACTCATTTTTATATTCAACTTAATCAAAGGAAAGAATTTAAATATCAAAGACATAAATTAATCATACTCAGTTTATTTTAAGTTATTTAGTCGAACCAATTTAAATGTCAAGGAAACAAATGAGTTCTACTCACTTTTTACATCTATTCGAATTTTTTTTTTTTAGAAAAAGTAATCTAAATGTCAAGGACACAAAAGAGTTCTACCTACTGAATTTTTTTTTTTTGCAACCAGTTATTATTTTTTTTCAATGTTTTTTTCTACATTAATATTCCAATAAATAACGACCAGGTCTACCAATGAAATGTCGGTCAAAAATAAAAAACAAAATCCTACATTTGCAATCTCAGCAAAAAAAAAAAAACAACACATTCCTCAAAAAAGAAGCGAAAGAATATATAAAATAAGAGATGTTCATATTGTTTGTGGCCTAACCGAATCAAAATGGTAATCAGATAATACATGTTAAGAATAATGGCGTCCAATTCAGGCGGTAAACAGTGTTTTTAGGTCTTTCAAGAAGACACATCTAAAAAAATAGAAAATAAAAAAATATATATAAAAAAAAGAATCCCACATGAAATAATAATAATAATAATGATGGACATGGTGAAAACAGACTATAAAAGTAAATGAATAAATTATATTTGGCGTTCAGATTGTATCCAACATGGCTTGATATTCAATTGGCTTGGTATTTATTGGAAATTAATTGTTTATATTACATAGAGCTTTGATAATTCACAATAATGCTTAGATTAAAAAAAAGGTGAAGGAAGCGAACGAAAGAACAAAAGACAGACAGAAAGAAAGAAAAAAGAAAGAAAGAAAAAAAATCAAGTGATGAAAAAAAAAAGAAAGAAAAAAAAAGAAATTAAAAATAAAAAGTCGAAACAAATACGAATCTTTTCAAAGGGACAAAATAACCGGATAAAAACTCTTTAAATTGATTAGCAGAGTTCGTGTCCGCTTATGTCGTTAATTTGATTTGGTAATGTCTTGTCGAGTTGAACGTTAGCTTAGAGGTGATAGTGTAATTTATTTAGTACATCGTATATTTATCTATTGCTGAAACCTTTAGCATAATTACAGTTTGGGGATTCATTCAAATAACAAGGCCATAATTCTTGCTGCCTATTTTTTTTTTTTTCAATTTATTTTTATTTTTTTGATTTTTGATTTTATTATCTTTTTAATTTACATTCTTCCCTACTTTAAAATTACACACACAAACACAGACACACACACATTGACTTACACACAGACACACACACACACACACACACAGACACATACACACACACTGACTCACACACATAAGGTGAC
>JAUZSX010000041.1:1268541-1282118 GCA_034780655.1 Idiosepius hallami
TAAAAAGCCCGGGTAAGAGCACGTAAAAATGGCCTTGTGCCAAACTTGGGTTGGTGATCACCAAGTAAATATAATATAACAAATTTCAAGTCTCTGGATTAAAAATTGGCCAGTAGTTTGTTAAAGAACATTTCTTAGACATACAAGCTTACTCATATAAATATCTATCTATTTATATATCTATCTATCTACCTATCTATCTTGATATATATATATATATGTAGGAAAAATGTATTGACATAGTATATTATAATTCTTAAAAAATAAGAAATTCTTTCTATTTTGATTATTACTAGTATTATTTCGATTATTTAGATTTTGGTCTCATTTATAATATTATTTATACAATGTTACTTTATTTGTGTTGATTAATGAGATAAGGGTCATTAAATAGTTTTATTCAGACTATTTAGAATTTTATTTTCATATTTATTGCCATGTATTTAAAGTTTATTTACATTAAGGAATTTAAAGAATTTTATGGTGAGTTAGTAGATTTTTTAAACTGATTGCTATTGTCCCAGTTATGGAATTCATGTAATATTTCGGGCTCTGTGCTGTTTGGTTTGTATTAAGTAACCAGCAAACGTTTATATCGACAAGAAAACAAAAGTCTGATTCTTCTTATGTAGACTTTTCTAAACACTAATTATCAAGCGCCATTTAAAGATTTCCTACAATCAAAATAGGTTGAATCGTAAATCTAAAGATATTGACCCAGTAAAAATCCGGTAAATATCAACATTTATTGAACAGGAGAAGAAGACTAGAAAGAATTTGCCTTTGTCAAACCTATTGAGCAGATTCGTAATATTCGATCACCTATCGATTTAGGTCGACTACAAAACCAATCCACCACATTTACTGATTAGGAACTGACTTTTCTATTTCCCCTGACGCAATTAAGCCAAAATGCGATTCTATATTTCATTGAACAAAACATTGTGTCTTCTAAGAAAAGGTCTTCAGCCTATGCAACATCACTCCTCGCTTTTATCTAAACCTCCCACAACACCTTTATATTCAAAACAGCATTCTTTTCTTTTGCTTCTTTCCTGTATATATCAATGTATTCAATTCAATTTGGCCGGTGCAAAAATATCTAATAGATTAAAACGTCACCTCATTGACAGCGAGCTGACCCGCGCCTACCAAGGAGAATTACGCGGGAATACTTTCGGCGGTCGTCGCTGGAGAGGTAGCTTAGAAATGTAGAATAATCTGGCCATATGTTATAGCATTGGATAGTCTAGTGTGACCTTATCTGACAGTGTCTTGACCTGGCCAGATCAATGTAGATAGTGGTTAAGGAGTCGGAATAGACAACAGCGGGAATTATGAGCAGGATCCACATGCCCTGGTTCTAGTCCCATTAATCATGGCTGCAAAGCCGTCATGGCGAACTGGTACGGCTGATCCGCGTGTCAAACAAACGCCCATGATTGACGCTGGTCGAATAGTGATGAGTAATGGCGAACTAAGATATGTCTGAAACAACATTTCTTATCTATGTATATCTCATATACAGCTACTGTTCTGAAGAATACGACGAACATAGTAGTAGTTGTACTTTGTTTGTTTTATATTTAACAGCATATCAACCCTTTTAGATCATTTTAATATCAAGAACAATTACTTATGACAAACATTATTTTTATCCACACAGTTTTTTTAATAACAAAAGTTGCACTATTTAATCCATAGCTGGAGGAAAGATGGGATTAAAGCTTTTTCCAAGGGTATTAGACGACGTGTCAACGTAGATTCGAACCTGCGTACCACGGTTCTGAAATCCGATTGCCTTTCCACTGGGCCACGTTTACTGCCTCATTAGTTGTAGTGGTAAGATTTGATGAAAGTATCATTAGTAGAAGCACTATTTATTCAGTTTTAGTACTAGTTTTTGAGAAGGCTATCTCATCCGGTTTCTTTAAAGTTGCTTGTGTACATTGGTTATGATGCCACACAGTCTTTGAAAAACAACAATCACAAGGAATGGAAACTTTTTTTAACTGTTACCGGATAACCCAGCCAGTGAGATAATAGATTGACTGGGGTTTTAATTCTATTAATATTACTAGTAGTAATAGATTATTAAATCCAAGTCAAAACCAGTGCATTTACCGTTCGCTGTCTGGGCATGATGGGACTCGTTAACTCTGGGAAGTAACTCATCAAGATGAAGGACAACACTCATTATAAAAAGCCAATGGGTATATGAGCCCGTAAAATATATCTTGTGCCTAATTTGGATTGGTGTTCGACCAAGTAATATATACTACTACTAGTTTTTATGATACTATTACTATAAATACTACTACTACTTCTGCTGCTGCTAATATTACTTTTGCTACAACTATTGGAAATATTGTTGTTGCTATAACTAATACTAAAGCTACTATTAATATTACTATAACTGCTACTACAAGTACTATTACTACTTATACAATTACTGCAGTTGCTAATGCCACTAGTATTGTTACTGCCACTATAATTACTACTACGACTAATGATGTTACTTCTAATAATACTAGTACTCCTGTTGCTACTACTGCTAATGCTACTGCTCTAGCTACCAAAACTGCTGCGAGTACTACTATACAGGCTATTGAATTAATTTTGGTCTTTTGAGACGTTATTTTCTATCTGTCTTTCCTTCTTCTTTACTTAATTGTGTATGTTCGTTCATATTCGAAGAATTCATTATATACTGTAAGAATCCACTGCCAGCCAATGGAAGCACTGAATGCAAATAACATTTGTCTATAATTAATTAAACCAAATTGCCATAGTTGCCAATGTTGCTGCTAATACTCTGTTAAAACTTACTTGGATTTTTATTCACAAATTTGGACATTAATATCTCCTTACAGTGCAGACATCAACTGCATTGGCTTTGTTAATTTTCAACAGGCACTAGTAAATGTTGATCGATTAAATTATCTGCATGGATAAATAAAATGATATCATCTCTGTTTATGATGCAAGTCCATCAGGGGTGTGGATTCTTAGAGTCTCACAACGTTAATATATACATCAAAGAGGTAATGAATATAGCCATTATAACAATGCAATTTACAATCTTTATGACTTACTATGACGGAATAAAAATTAGGATGCATTACTTTTGGGACGACCCTCGTAAACTTCTTAATATAAACGCCTTATAACATATAAAATAACGTGTGTAAGTGTCTGTGTTTGAATTAGTTCCTTGAGGACTCCGAAACGGTTGGACCGATTTTCTTAAAAATTCATTCATATTTCATATGTCCAGTGCGTTCTAGCATAACTGTTGTATAAGAATACCCAGGATAATTATCGAAAAATCGAAAAAAATCATAACATCAGCTTCTGGAAGGAATGGTCGATTTAACGGACGTTTCACACTTTCTTAAAGTCGACCACTGTTAAAATGTTTGATGACTACTGACCTCTAAACTATATTACCAATTTTTGGTCTGGTGATTTGAAAATCTTTATCACGTGTGTTCGACCTGTGTAACATATTCGATATAGTTTTCAGTGTAAAACTAGCCGCCAAAAGCCCAAACCTAATTTCCAAGAAAGGCTGAGCAATATTGTTGGTAATAACACATAAAGACAGCCAAATGCATATGATTTCACTTATTCTTCATAAGAAATTTGGGCATCTTCTCTTTTGAAAACTATATTATTTATGAGATTTTCTTCAGTCAGTAAACATAATTGGCCATCTAGATCAGAATTGGCGCCAGCATAATAAAATTTAATTCTTTTGTGATTAGGTTGGCTGTTGCACCAAAGTCAACAAGTAATTCATCTTTATTTAGACATGAATTCAAATTTCTATTGAATAGGAGTTGTATTTCTTTCCGTATAAACTTTATGCCCCTCCCCCCCAAAAAAAAAAAGCAGTATCACTCTAGATTTTTTACACGAAGGGTAAAAGAATAAAGATATGCAAACGAATTCCAATACTATTCTGAAAATCATACTATTTCTAAACCCCCAAGCACAGATGTTGCACATTGATTTTAAAAAACACAATCTTTTAAAGAAAGAAAAACATAATTGATGCAGTAAATATTGTCTAAGTGAATAAGAAGTTTGTTGGAATTCGATCTAAACAACACAATCTCTAATGACTAAGTAGTTAGGCAGTCAGAATTCGGAATCGTAATACGCCAGTTCGAATCCTAGTCGATCCATTTGCGTTCATAATTCGACTAATGACCTTGGGGAAGGTATGAATTTCCCCATTACCTCTGGGTATGGGTTAAATACTCTACGTATTGACCAAAAATGACTTTTATCAAAAAATGATTGTTTATATTTACTTGGTCGATCACCAACCGAAGTTAGGTACAAGGTCAATTAGGGCCTTTTAAATCAATGTTGCCCTTCACCTAGATAAGTTACTCTCCCGAGTTGATGAGCCCCATCTTCGCCAGACAGCTGAAAATGATAAAAAAAATGATTGTTGTCGGTATTAAATAACCTTAAGTGGTTGATATTCCGTAAAACAAGTTTGAGGATAATCATTTCCCGAAACAAGCCATAAAATTGACACACCTTGAGATATTATTAAACCCCTGAAATACCGAACGAAATAACTTCATTTAGTAAAACCAAATATAGAGAAGAGGGAAAGAAAATTTGAATAATATTACTAAAATGTGACGATTTGACCGAGTAACTGTGACCCGATTAGGTATTTATAACACAGAGCTGACCTTATTTTTATCTGAAATAGGGACAATCTCACCAATCCCTATATTTTCATCAAAAATTCAGAGTATAAAAAGAATGGGAGAGATTTACCCTAAACAGACATTACTACAAACAATATTACAATATTACAGATAAATATAAACATTTGAGCGTCTTTTCTAGCAAAAAGTTACTTTTTTGAATGCCTAAAAAGAGTTGGGCGTAATCATTTGGGAATAAAATCTAAACAAATTTTTCTGTGACTTTTCACAAGTAAATTTTGGTTGCATCAATCTATTTGTTATTTCAATCTTCAAATTCAATGCAGAAAATTTGGCTAGCTTTGTCTAAAAATCTGACCAATTACAACTGAGCGTTTTATCTACTGTATCAATATTAACTAAAATCAATTTTGGTTTTATTAAAATAATTTTTGCTATTATTAAATTCTCATTACAGTACATCATAAATTAGCTATTTTTCTTTTAAAATATTTTACTTGGTTGTGTAGTGTTTATTTGTTTTTAACGGCATATGACCCCCTTATTAGTTTATTTTAATATCAAAAACAATTATTTTTATTAACACACGCAGGTTTTTTAATAACACAATTTGCACTATTTAATTAATAGGGGGAGGAAATATGGGGATTCATGCCTTTTCCAAGGCTATTGCTCCAGATGTGAATCAAGATGGAACGACTGGGATTCGAACTCGCGTATTACAATTTCGAAATGCGACTGACTATACTCTGTCCCAACTAGACCTGCCTTAAGATCTTTCGAAATCATTTATAGGCCTAAGTTGTCTATGCTTTGTTATGTATGACCCTCCTACTTTAAAAGGATATGAAATACACTAATAAATATTGTTAAATTATCTCTTCGAATCAATCAGAAATAAGATTATAGCGTTTGGTGTCCGGTTTTCTTCATACAGCAACAGGCTGAAACAAAACTATCGATATATAAAATCTGCCATAAATGCATGGTTGGGGCACAATAGGAAGGATATTATTTTGTAAATAATGAATTATAATATTTTATTAAATAGGAAATATTATTTTCGTCAATTTATTAAAAAAAAATGTTTGCCATTTATTTAAATAAGTTAAATATTTTTCATGTGTTGTCTCTTTCGGATGAACCGTTACTTTTCCCATAGCTCTCGTATGCAAAAAGCTTGTTTCATTATCCTCATTTTGAACTATTTTTCGGAAGATTTATCAACGAATTATAAAATGGCATGTCTATGAAAAACAAATACAAAACCAAGGAAAGTACGTATTTTATTGATGTATTTCTAATTATATAGAGCTAAGCAATCTCACATTCACCTGTTATTTCTGCCCCACGCTGTACAATTGTCTGTGACTTTTTTTTATTCGTCAAGAACTTTTTTTTTAATATCTTTTTATCGTTCTTTCCTTTAAATATTCAAGCTGTCTTCTTATTTAGAAATAGTCATATATTGTTCTTGGTATTTTTTTTGTGGTCGAATTATTCCAATTTATTTTTACAAAGTGTTTTCCTCTTATGTTTCTTTTTAAAGATTCCTGCACTTAATTTATGTATATGAATCTGCAAACAAATATAAATCTATCCGAATGAAGTTGAATGTTAGTCTGGAAAAATGTAGAAATTCTTCAATGTTTCGCTGAATTTCTCTCTATCTTTCCTCGTGATTTCTTTGCATTACATTTATTTATACAACTTCAATGTCAGAAACAAACTTGCATAAATTTTGCAAGAAACCGACGAACAGTGAACCGAGCAGTAAAATTAATTCGATGCTAATATTATTTTAAGTGAATTTTTAGGATATTGATTTATTCTAAATGGTTATGACTAAATAATGCTCACACCAAAACTCAAAATTAAATCAATTATGAAAAAAAAAATAACACTAGTTGTTAAACAAAATTTCATATTTACTGATTGGTCGCAATATATTTTATGATTGTAGATGTTTTTAAAAGCAATAAATGAATTCTATGGCGTTACCAAAATGTTTTAGGTTTTTAGGTAAGGCATGAATAACTACTATGCAGGCTATATCCCCATATTTACACTTGTTAAAATTTATTAATTACCTTAGTGGCAAGTACCCGGTGCTCGGACAAAGCCGGGCAATACTTTTAGTATATTTCATGTTTCATATTTTGAATAGTGATCCGTGTTTTGGACTAAGTATAAGCATTATCAAAAATATCAAAGAATTGAAATTGTTGAATCGATTTCAATCAATTTCTAACATAGAATATATTGAAGCAAGGCTGAGAGTTGTAAGGAAGTCAGAACACCTGAGTCGATCGGCCAAATAAAGAATTGAATTGATAAAGACAATTAGTGCAAAGTTTGATGTAAGTGTGGAAACTGCAAACAATTATTCTGGATGAACTGAAGATGCAGAAGCTTTACTCGAAGTTTGTCATAAAGGTACCCAGAGGAGATCAGCCAAAAAAACAAGACGTTGCAATGACCATGGGGAAGGGGGCATCAAGACAGTTCCTCATCCTCCCATTGGTCTAGAAACTTACTCCCTGTAATTTTTCGTAATTCCCTAACCTTGTTATGCGACAATTGAGGAGATGAAAGACGCTGTGACAAGGGAAATTGTCACGTTCACACAAGAGAACATTCAAATAAATTTCAAGTAGTTGGGACGGTACGACAAGTTCGATAGAAACCGAGGAGATTACTTTGAAAGAGACTAGAGTTTCATGTTTGTGCCATCAATAAAAGTACCCATCTATAAATAGTCTGGAATCTTATTGAAGGCCTTGAAAAATAACACCCTAGAATTTCAGCCGTATTGCGCCATGTTAGCATAAAGTATAATACCTCTACATATCTTCCTACATTCTGATGCACAATACGTATTGAATCATTATCTTTTCCCGAGCTACACTTCATAATTAGGAATCTCATGATCTACGGGTGATCAGAATTGGAATATTCATGTCGTGGTCGGGTGTAATTGAACGTAACACAACATTTGACACTTCCCTTTCCAGGTTCATCGGTTGGAACATAGAGAAGATAGTCTCTAATCTTCTAATCTCCTCCAAAACTCTAAATAAAACTGATAACCCAAAATACAAAACACAAACTATCAAGCATTAACTCTAGGATTCCCCTCTCCAAAAAAAAAAAAGTTATGAAGATAACAATAATAGAGATGGGAATAATATTTAGAAAATCCAATACACAAATCATTAAGCGTCATCTCAAGGAATGTGAAAAAGAAAATGTTTTAGATACAACAACAACAACAAAAACAACAACAACAATAATAATAATAAAAATAATGATAATAATAATGATAAAGATGAGGATTCTTGTCAGGAAACCTGATATATACAAATCATCCAGGATTGCAAACATTCGAACACTCTGAAGATAAAAATGATAAAGATGAGGATAATAGTCAGAAAACTCAATACACAAATTATCGAGCCTCATCTGGAGGACTGCGGAGGACTATTAAGATAGCAATAATAAAGATGGTGATTATAGCCAGAAAACCCAATGCATAAACTATCAAGCATTATCTCAAGAATTGCAAGAAACAAGACATTCTGAAAATAACAACTATAAATATAAGGATAACAGTAAGAAAAGGCGATGCACAAATTATCAAGTATAATATCAATGATTCCGAAAAACAATTATCTCTAATTGACATTTATTTCAAGGGTATTGATTTAGCCCTGACAACGGAGAGAGATGTTTATGTCTGGTTGACATTTAAAAAATGGTTTAAGAGCATTTGACGTCTTTTTTATTGAATGTGAACAGTATGGAGAACCAATTAATGATTACGAATATAAAGATTCACTATACCCAGAGATTGAATAAACAAATTAATTTCATACTTCCTCAAATACACCAGAATACAAAATGAAAGCTTCTAAATCACTTAAAGGACATATGGATCGAAACGTTGGCAATTTACCTATGAAGGGAGTCCACTATAGGTAACGATCTAGGGAGTCCACTATAGGTATATAGAAATTATAAATAAACGAATAAATAGTAAATTTTATTGTAAAACATGGCTTACAACCGTTACCAACACACAGGTTTTGTTTAATTACTGTATTCTCTTAAAGGTAAAATTTTAATATCGTCCAATGTTAAAATCAATGTTTTCTACTGTACAAATCTTTTTTGGACAATCAGTATGATAATAGGCTTTAGACCCATTCAGTCAAAATTCGGAATCGTTATACGCGAGCTCGAATCCTGTACTGTACGCATAAATATATATATTCATTTTTTACTGCATTCATTTCTATTTTTGTCATTATCTGTACATTCTAAGTTACTAGGATCTTACAAAGTCAATACAGTCAAATATTATATATATGAGTGTCGTTTCAAAAGTAATGCCTCTATAAATCTTTATAAAGTGTCGTTTTAAAAGTAATGCAACCTACTATATTACAAGGGTGGTTCCAAATGCAATGTTTTCTATTAGTTTATATACGAGGGTCGTTCCAAAAGTAACGCCTTCTATTAATTTATATACGAGGGTCGTTCCAAAAGTTATGCCACAAATGTTAAAAAGGTTTTTTTTAGTTGTAAAAGCGGAATCGGTATAATTAAAGCGAGTAAACTTTTGTGTAATCGAATGTATTTTTCCGTATAGTCATACACATACGCGCGCGGTCAGACAGACAAGGTTTAATTTTAACAAACCAATCTTGATATAAGTAACATTATAAAGTCTAATTCACACTAATGTTTTCATTCTGTAACCTACACGTAGAGTGAAAGATAAACAAAGGCACAAAAATTGCAATAGACTCTTGAAAGTCATACTATCATCCTCCAACTGCAGATGTGGCACAATTTTAAGATATTGATAATAACAATACAATCTTTAAAAAAAAACAACATTGATGCACAAATATTGTCAAAGGGAACACAAAAAATGATTTGTAATTGGACCGATTTTGGAACAGATTTAGGCAAAATTTAAGCTTTTAATTGTTGGATTATGATTGAAATAATAAGTGAACTAATGCAACTAAATTTAGTTTTAGAAAAGTTTCAGAAGATTTTCTCATGATTTTAAACACAAACCTTAAAAAAATCACCTCAAACACTTACAGGTTTATAAAAGTAGTTTCTTCATTAACAAAACCACCTCTAAAGCAAACAGTGTGTTTATTTATATATATATATATCATTTTTGAAGATTAAAAGCTAAAACTGTTGCTCGCATCGGAACTAAAACTCCATATTGACAAATTGCCTTCATTATTATAATCTTATTTTTCTAATGTTTTACTACTAGGCCAGTAAGTAATGTAAGATTTTTTTCTTTCATTTACCGTCCATAATCATTTGAGATTTTCGATAACTGGGTAGAATAATTATTTAGAATGGTTCTTATTGTTGATTAATGATAAAATTTTGTTTGAAATAGGTTATAAAAAATGCAATATCCAAAAGTAGAATTTATGAAATGATTCTAAACTTTTGTAAGTCAAACACGCTGTGTTAAGATGTCCTGCTTCAAACCTAAGAAATATTTGATAAAACAAAAGCTACTTAGAGAGCATGAAATATCCCCCAGAATCCGAGACCATTAGTAATTTCTGCCTTGTTACAGAAGCACACAAAATACTTGGCTGTTTAATGCTCTATTGTTCAATAAAGTTATCAGATTTTTCCATGATGACCAAAACAATAAAAGAGATATTGTCATCAGACTTCGTGATAACATTCTCCATTTTATTCATATAATTTATCCATCTTATCATATCTTTATAATATCCACTTCAATTTGTTGATTTCAAATAGGGCTTCCCTGTTAATATTATGCAAGTCGAACCCGACGATCTACAACAAAACACAATTTGCGCCTTGCCCTAAAAAAACAACAACAGGTACACCCACAGCATACTAAAGGCTTTGATTAAAGTCTATATATACATATATATACAAATATTTATGGATTTATTTATGGATTGATATATGTATATTTCAACACATATAACTGCAGGTTAACAAGAAAGCTGGCTTGAAATTAAACAGAAAGAAAGAAGAAAAGAGAAAAAGGGACGAACAACGCAGTGAACCAAAAACTATAAACAAAAAGAAATATGGTGAAAATATAAAAAGTTCTTGTACAAAGGATGTTCCAGAACAATACATTACCAATGTTTAGGTCAGCAGAGTATCAGAATTTTAAGATAAAACTTTTCACAACGTGAAATGCTTAATGCTTCGAAATCAACACAATGGTCTTTATTACAGGTGTAAATATGTTCATTTATATTTATATTTATGTTAAGAAATCTTTCGGATTATACCATCTTTTGTTCTAATCTGTTCCATTGGAACAGCTATAGTTTTTTTTAAAATATATCTGACCAAATATAGCCTTCTTCATTTCACACTAAAGTGGATTTGGGAATCGTAATACGTGAGCTCGAACCCCAGTAATTCCATTTGCGTTACTATTTGAAGTAATACCATTGGAAAAAAGATAAATCCCCACTTTCCCTCAAGCTATAGATGAAATAATACATATTGTGTTTATAAACACAGCAAATACGTGTGAACAAAAGAACGATTATAAAAATGTTCTCGTCATTAAATGACATGAAAAGATTAAGATGCTGTAAAACCAAAAAAATAAATAAATAAAACAAACAAACAAGCAAGCATACATTTTACATTACTTCCGTTTCTCTCATTTTTCTTTTCTGGTTTTCTCTCTGTGTACTCCCTAAAACAAAAATCAACCTTCACCCCCCTCCTATAAACACCAACATACATCTATCCCATTTTCTTACCCTCTTCACTTCCACTTCTTCCACGTTTAGCCTCTATCCATCTATAAGGATCTTTTCTTCTTCAACGACCTTCCTCCATTTCCTTTCATTTTACGCCTGCTTTCTTTTACTTCTTCCCAGCAAATGACGGATGAATCGTGTGGCTGCCTAAGCCAGCTTCAGCGCAAAATCACTGCTGATGTTTAATAAGTATTCATGTCACCAACAGCATGTGAGAGGGTCACAAGGTTAGCTCTTGTCTAAAAGGCCTTTGCTGCTCTGAGAGGATCTGACCCTCTGGACACAGGCCAAAAGTTTTCGGTTTTGCTGATTAGATCGCTCGAGAGGGCAGCCATGTTTGCGTGGCTTCCCGCGACTGGGCTCTTACCAGAGGCACTGACGAGCGGGCAGGGACTTAACTCGATTTCATTTCCATTAGGTACACGACAGGTGTTGACACCATTCGTTCCTTTTTCTGGTCTTATAGGGTTGCAAACCAGGCAAAAGAGAATTAACAGATGCACTTCGAAAATACCTTGTATTAATTTAAAAACCGTTTACTCCCACCTTCGGTAAACTGGAGACATTTTATGGTTGATATATTTGAAATAATAATTAATTGATTCTTCGTGTACATAATATAATAATGTTTATAAATAAACATATAATGCTTTTACATCTACCAACAGATTTATTTATTTATATTCGAAACTCTCTCCGATTATGCCGTCTTTAATGCTAATCTGTCCCATTGGTGTCACTTTCGTTTTTTTTAAAATCTATCTGACCAAAAATAATCTTCCTCCCTTTCGCATTCAGTCGGAATTCAGAATCGTTATACACGAGCTCGAATCCTATAATGTAATCATATTCTTTTTTACTACATTTATTCTTATTTTTCTCATTATCTGTACATTCTAAGTTACTAGAATCTTTACCAAATCAATACAGTCAAATATTCTATATACGAGCGTTGTTTCAAAAGTAATGCCACCCTATAAATGTTTATGCAAGTGTCGTTCCAAAAGTAATGCAACCTATTTTATTACAGTGGTCGTTCCAAAAGCAATGTCTCCTAATAGTTTATATACGACGGTCGGCGTGGCTCAGTAGGTAGACAATCGGACTTCGGAACCGTACTACGCGGGTTAGAATCCAAGTTGTTCCGTCTACGTTCACATGTTGACTAATAACCTTGGGAAAGGTATGAAGCCCAATCTTCCCTCCAGCTATGGGTTAAATAGTGCAAGACCTCAACGGCGGATGTGGCGGATGATGTCCACAATGACACAACGGCACTGAAGGCAGTTGAAGGCTGCAATAGAGGATCACCTCCAGTTGTCGTGGTTCTCTCCATGCCATTGAAACCAGGCCCTGTGGTAACTGGAGGTGCATCAGACAGAGGACAGTCGTACTCGACCACGAATGACCACCAATGAGGTGTACTCTGGATATTAAGGCATTTTGATTATAGGGGATTCCAATGTGTTTCATTCCTTAACGCTGGAATTGAAGTTATTCAAAGCAAAAAAATGAAAAACTTACTTCATATTCTTCAGCAAATCGAATGTCAGAATCGGAAGACATTCGAATGACATGGTCTCTAAAATCAACCAAATTCACAGGATGACTGAAAAAAAAAAAAAGATTGTAGACGTAAATCATATTTTGTTTGTTTGTTTGTTTCTGTGTATAACAGCATATCAACCTTTTTAGGTCATTTTAATGCTGAGAACGATTATGATAAACGTTATTTTCATACACACAGTTTTTTTTTTTTTATAACACAAATTGCACTATTTAATCCATAGCTGGAGAGAAGATGGGGATTCATACCTTTCCCAAGGGTATTAGTTGACTTGTCAACGTACATGGAACAACTTGGATTCAATTCTGTACACTACGGTTCCGAAATCCGATTGTCTATCCACTGGTCCTCGTCGACCGCCTCAAAACTTATTTTAATTATTTTAAGTAAATAGTAATTAATTCATTCTTCAAGAGTAGGAGATGTTGTTAATCTAGGTATTAATTTTATTATTCGGACTTTTGTCCTCATCTTAGTAGGTATTTATGATGTTACTACACTACGTTT
>JAUZSX010000041.1:1404874-1416745 GCA_034780655.1 Idiosepius hallami
TATATATATAACTATATATATTCATTCACCCACTGAGTCTTTATTGTATTTCTATCGCTCTTATGTTGTTTAGTCTCTATGCCTTTGCTTTTTTCTTTTTTCTTCATCCTCATTATCTCTACCTTCACTTATCTCTTCCTCTCTCACTCTTATTCACTCATTCTTTAACTTAATCAGTCTCTTTACATTTCTTTCTTACTCTTATTTCCTCTTTCTACCACTTCATTCTTTTTCTTTATTCCTCCTAGATTAACCTATTCTCCTTTTTTTAGAGAGTCTTCTTTCCATTTATTAAGAACAATTTTTATACATCCCTTTACCATTTTTTTTCGAAAAATATTTCTTCTTTATTTTTAATCTCTTCTTTCGATATTGATGTTGTAGGTCAGCTCACCTAGAATGACCCTACAATCATTTGATTTGTTTTTACGATGTGCAGTTCCCCGATTTTTTTCTATCTATTTTTTAAATATATTATTTAATGTCATCCTTTTTTTTTTTCGGTTATCTCCCCCTTTTTCGGCCTCCATTTTTTATCTTTATTTTCCCTTTAACTATTTCATCCTTTTCGGGTTTTTTTTTATATTTCTGTCTACAATTCACACGGCTTTCAACCTTTTGTTTATTTCTCAAATATATTTTCGTTTTCTTAATTGCCTTCGAGACGAGCAGTCAATTCTTTTTACTTAAATCTTCTAAACACAACAAAGGCAACTATTGGCTTTTCTTTTCCTACATTGGAATTGTAATACATGAGTTCGAATCCCAGTCGTTCCATTTAGGGTCATACTATCACTATTACCATTAGGAAATTTATGAATGTCCACATTCCTTTCAGCTATGGATGAAAAAGTACATATGGTATTATGAAAAAAACACCTACGTCTAGATGAAAGAACATTTATTATTTAATTATTGCCCTCGGCATTAAATTACCTAAATTGTTTGATATGCTGTAGAACAAAACAAATAAACAAACACATTTTTCTAACGATAGACTTCTTTGGCTTGTTAGGTTTAGTAGTATACAAATCCTTGACGACTCTAACATCCTAAATTCGGTTTCTTCTAAGAGATTAATATTTTTTCCTCTTACAGATTCCATGTTTTTTAGAATCAGCATGTTTTATGTAACATGAATTATCAACACTTATACATAAATGAAAGTTTGCGTGCCTGTGTTTTTGTCTGTTCGGGAGATCTTTCTCTATGCACCCCAAAACCCTTGGGTAGGTTTTCTTAAGAACCAACACAGTTGTAATTCCTTTTTCTTGGAATGTTCTTAAATGAGTGTTTTTTGGGGAATAAACCCGATTAGTATCGAAAATTGATATTCGTAAAAGTCAACTTTTAGAAAGAAGAGCCCCGCTGGATTAAGGGTAAGAGCTTAAAAACTGCGTTTATGAATGCGTAACTGTGTCGTGAGCCAGTTTTTTGGGGCATTTGCTTCGCATTCCGTGATTGACAAGAGCAAATACTTCCTTTGGATTTATAGTGGTAAGATCATTATGCGTCACTGATGAGATACAATTACATCAAATCGGCTGTCCAGTACTGCATTGTAAATAATGCATGATTTTACGTCAAATGCTAACGTTATTTTGTTAAAAGAGAGAAATTTACAGAAACTGCAAAAACGGCAGATGTTGTTGTTGCGACCCTATGTTCCCTAGTGGAATCAAAAAAGCTTAAACAAACAACAAACAACAACTATGGTTATAGTTAAATTTGAAAAAAAATATCGTTATTATTATTATTATTATTATTATTACTATTATTATTATTATTATTATTATTATTATCATTATTATTATAATTATTGGCCGGAGGTAAAATTGTTTAATTGCCAGGGAAACGCCAGGCTATACTAGTAGAATTTTATAATAAGTGCTTCTTTTTTTACTTAAACATAACTGTATCAATCATAATTCGATTTCAGACAGTGTCATGGCTTTCTCTGTAACATATTGTAATGTGTTTTCATCATGAATAATCTTTCATTCCAATAGATGCAATAGATGGATATACATTTAAAAGAAGCAATAGTAGCCTAATTTATAGTGATTGGTTTTTTATTTAATAAAAGATCATTCAAAATAATCCTTCATTCCAATTCTAATATATGATTATTCTTCATATGAAGAAAGACCCCATTAATTTACTAAATAGTTATTCTTTACACGAATGTCTGCAACAACCTTGATTCAAATAGATACAATGGAATAATATACAGTTAAAGAAAGACTACATTAACTTAAATAGTTATTTTTGACAAAAATAATGTACAATGATGCTTTATTCCAATAAATCCAACAGAACAAAATTCATGTAAAAGAGACTAGATTGGCTTAGAAGAACAGTTTTTTTACAAGAATAATTTACAATTATCCTTCATGTTACGATATGTATTCATTATCCATATTTCAATTTAACACAAGTATACAATTCTTTACTTATTATTATTATTATTATTATTATTATTATTATTATTATTATTATTATTATTATTATTATTATGTCATTTTTTCGGTATGAGCATACTAGTTATTCAATATAAAAGGAATTGTTTGGCAGAAAATGAAAACAAAAACTTAATTCCTTTCATAAAATGATTGACATTTTAAGTATCAAATAAAAATAATTTTTCATTTTTATTTAGTTCATGTTTTTTCATGAATAAATAAATTGCTTTTGTCTTTATCGGTAGTAGAACTATCTCCCTAGTGTAATGAATAGTGTCTAAATTGAAAAGGAAATTATAAGGAAATCTATTCAGGGCAATATCGAGGACGTATCTCTTGTAGAGTATTAAGAAAGTTCGAAATACTGTAATGGTTAATTGTATTTTGATAGAAGTAAAAAAAAACAACCTTTTCCTCTTATCTTTCGGTATCATAAAGGGGAGACCGATATATTTGTAGATTTATTTATGGACTGTTGTTCGCATTCTTATCTTCACAATCCTAGTGGTGAGGCTTAAATCCGCCAACCAGCCCATACTTACGATATCTAGTATTTCTAAGCAGTGAAGAGTCTCGACGTTGCTTAACCTCAGCGATACGCTAGGAATTGGTGCTTTTAACGTAATTTGAGTATATCTTATCATTATCATTAAAAAAAACTAGTCCATAATAGGTCAGGGCAATAATGCTTTGCCCTAACCCTCAGAAG
This sequence comes from Idiosepius hallami, assembly GCA_034780655.1. Classification (NCBI taxonomy): domain Eukaryota; kingdom Metazoa; phylum Mollusca; class Cephalopoda; family Idiosepiidae; genus Idiosepius; species Idiosepius hallami. The sequence continues at coordinate 1,408,046 of JAUZSX010000041.1, forward strand.
AGCTACTATCGCTCACCTACTCACGGACTGCCCACTCAGTGCACTTTATCCTGATGTAAACCTAAGGAATGCAACGATTACCGCCAGTCATTTCATTTCTAGGTGGAGTGGTACGCCATGGTAATGATGATTTCCAAAAAACACCGACTTTGTTACGGTAATTAGTATTCCTAGTTGGTCAACGTATTTTATCACATCTAACCATCGTCATGCCAAGAAACACAGACAGGCTTATTTGTTACTATATCAAGTATTTTTAAGTGGTCATCCATCTAAGTAGTAAACACTCTCCATATTGCTTAACTTCGACAATTCGATGTGAACTGGTGTTTCCAGTGTAATTTTGACATATTTAGACATTTATATATCAAGTAAAACTAGCTGCTTATTTGCTACTATACCCGGTATCCCTAAGTGGTCACATGTCAAAGTGGTGAATTGGCTCGTCGTTGCTTAACTACATTGATCTGACGCAAAACGGTGATTCCAACATGATTTAGCCTTACACGATGTTGTTTTGTTTGATATAATGATTTTATTTATGAAAGGTTTCTTCCATTTTCAAACAAACATGCAAATAATAAGTAGTACAAAATTATCGTTATAACGGTCAAGAAGCGCCTAACACCTGACAATTACACTTGACACCCTAAAAAGTAATATTACACAGTGGCAGCCATTTAAGTCGCCCTCTCGGCTGATTAGAAATGTGCGCTGTTTGGATTTAGTTTGAAATAAAGCTCTTAACAAAGGCAGGTCGATCACTGATCATATCAGGTTGAATGAGTTTCATCACAGAACAAAAGCGGGCTCTTGTCAGATCGATGGAGCAAAGAATAGATGTTAGTGAACGTTGCTGAATGATTAATTTTCTAGAACGATTCGTAGAAGTGTTTGCACAAATAGTTTGCTTTTGAAAGCCTCGGGTTGGTCGGAGAGTCTGTTGATGAGATGCATTCAATGATTATCGTTTTGAATCAGGGCTTTATACTTTGAGAACAGGTTTATGACCAAAATGATATTTTCTTTCACAACAATGGGCCTTTATGAGACTGAATATTTTTATTGTTCTGCTGTAGAATATTCTGTAAATTTTGGTTGTCTGTGTAGCATCTTTATTCCCCCCTCTCTGGACAGGGAATTAATGTTAGTTCAAAACATTTTTATATTATAGAATAGTAGATTGAATTAGAAGTTTTATTCAGAGGACTCTCACGAAACCAGCAGTCAAGAAATGATACAGAATATACATTGTCGAGCATCAAACCATGTTGGCACCAGCATATTTTCTGGCTTTTTTAGTCACTATTATTATTTACTTAGGTGTTTTATTCTTAGGGGTTTGATGTGCTTAATCAAACCGTAAACCGTATTTTTAATAATTGCTGCGTTATCTTTTCACCTAGATGAGTTACTTCCCCAATTTAACATGTCTCATCCGCCCGAGGATGTTTCCTCGTTTGATTGTTTGGTGTTTAATGGCACATCAACATTTCTAGGTCATTTTAATGCCGAGATCAATTACTTATTTTTATACACACATAGTTACTTTTAGTCACACAAGGTAATCCATAGATGGAGGGGAGATAGGGTTTCATACTTTTCCCAAGTCAACATGTCAACGGAACAACTTAGATTCGAACCCACGAACTACAGTTCCGAAATCCGATTGCCTATCCACTGAGCCACGTCGATCTGCTAAATTTAGGGAAAATGAAATTCAAGTTTAAATTAAATTAAATGGTTTTGATTGGAATTTAAACTTGTATAATGCGAGTATTGATATTTGGAATATGAAAAAAAAAAACATTTGAATTGAATTAGCTAAAAGAAACAAAAGAAAATCTGAATTTGTGTTTTATGTTTACCAGCAGCAAACCCAAGCCAAAAATAAGTAAATAACCATCACCATATTGACGCAGCAGCTGCATTTTTCAAGTAATTTTTAATATTGAATTATTAAAATTTGCACCAAAAAATAATATTAATCAGCAAATTTTCAGAAAGAAAACAGAATTCATAAGAAGGTAAAATTAATTTAAAAATAATACTTCTACTGAGGAAAGTTTTCGGCAAAGATTCGATATTTGAATCGCACAGTTTATTTCTACTCATATTTACTGCTGTTGTTTTTACGCCTGTGTGGGAATTATTTTTTGGATCATTAAGGGTTATTTATATACTTTTTCTGCAGAGCAGACACGAAATTGAACCTGCAATGGGTTGTAAGTAGAAAGTTATTTTCAAGGCAAAAAAAGAAACTCTCATCGGTTTAACTATCAATCTCTCTAGAAAGCTTGAATGACGTAACTTAAACAACGTGGGTATGCACAGATAACAAATACATGTAACAGAATAACCTACTGCCTTTTATATCTGCCTTTTATATAATAGATAAATATCAAATTAATCTCATTAGGTTTAAAAGAACTTATTTTATAACCACTAATACCAATAAGAAATATTTTTCTTTAACTCTTATGGAGACTTTAGCAAGACAAGAAAACAATCTTAGTCACCATTTTAGAGACGAATGTATTAAAGCCCCGAAAGAATATTAAATAATGCTTTATAATTTTTTCTACTAGTTGTTTGAAGAGTCGTTAAAATGTTGAGAGACAGAGACTTCAAATATAACCATTAAATTATACAATGATGATTTAAAAAAAAGAGTTCTGCTATAAATCAATTCAATTAAAACTATTTAGAAAATGACATAATCAAATAATAATAATAATAATAATAATAATAATAGTCCGAGCTATGACAAATTCTAATTAGTTTACTTAATGAAGATTAGTTTAATTCCGTACGGACATTGCCAATCTAATTAAAATGTCTTAAAGTTATAATGATGCAAGGCTTATCAAGAAGCTAGTGAATCGTTAAAAAGAGTTACTCAATACCGATTATCTATTTTTTTAAAATATGAGTGAAATGTTTTAAAGCCATGTAAAGAATAAATATTCATTTTATTTGGAATTCTGTTCACATCCTCATTCTTTCAGCTGATGTGACCTCTGGCCTTGGTATCATATTACTTACTCAAATACAGGACCTTCATTCCGAACATAAAACTGGAAAACTGAACCCTTATTTAGACTGCCAACATTAATTGAGCACAAAAGGTTGTAGAGAAGACTTCCTGCTGATTAGACCGAGAAGGGGATCATTTGAGCCCAACTATGCGAAGACAAGACTTGCAGTAAGCCTAGTTCTTCGTTATGTCAGCGAAAGTCCTTGCCCAAAGGAGTAATTGAATATATAGGACCTTGGCAATGTTTAACAAACATAAACCATTTCTGTTCTTTTAAGAAATAAAGATTAAACCAATTGAGTTTTACTGGCTTTAGTTTAGCAATAAATACATTGTTGGTCAAAAAAATGTTAGGATTTAATTATATTAAAACCTATTCTATCTAAATCTACTTTTGTACCATCTTTTATCTCGACCTATTTTTCGGTCATTATTTATTTAAACCTAGTTTTTGACCAGCCGGTATTTTATCCTACTTTCGACCCAACTTATGCTACTTTTGGCTAGACTGTATCATAACTTACTTTTTGACGGAAGTGTACTTGATGGATCTATATAATATTTAGTAATTTTTATATTACACTATGAAGAGGCGTCTGGGATACTTTCTTAGATTCATATGGTTCTCTGCCATTGCAAATATGATTTTTCTAATGCTTTTTTTTCTGTGACTATGTGATGTTTTTCTGCGGTTGGCCGTGCAGAATTTTCTTTGCATGTTGATGGAATAAAAGATATTAACTTCGAATAGACCCACAGCACAGATTTATTTATAAAAATCGTAAAAAAAATTATTTATATAATTTACAAATAGATGCAATGTGAAAAGAAAATCAAAATTTACAATTCTAAAGATATACTAAAAGTATTGTCTGTTCTTGCTCGGGTGCCGAGAATTGGTTTTATATTCATTTTGTGTTGATTTTGATCTTTGTTTTATATTAAATCTGATTATTTTTTCTTTCGAAGAAAACACCTACATTTTTTAAAGAATATATCTAGAAAACTGCAGTTATATTAAAAACCCAATGACCAACACAACGGGCACAACGATTCAGTTTTTTCAAGTTTGACTAATCCCTTAGTTGCTATTTTTCCCGCTCAAACCAAATTGAATTTGTTTCACGGGGCTAAATCAAATTTCAGGTATCTATAATATAAAAATCTCAAAGTATTTTGTTAGACACTACTCTTCAGATAGACAAATGGAAAGAAACACAATTCAACTTGTACATACATATTAGAAGTATTGCCCGGGGTTTATCAAACGTTATTCGGTTGCTTTTATGCTCCCTTTCATTTGGATCCTTATTTTTTTCAATTCTCAGATTTTCTTTTCTCAGAAAATGGTGTAATTTTCTCATACAACCAGCCAGAAGCAATTCCTTCTGTCAGTTTTCAAGGTCAGTCAGAAGAAGGAGGAAAAGAGCCCCGCTTTGCAAATAGCATCGTTGGTGGTTTTCAAATATCACTACGCGATAAGCAGTTTAGACGTTACTACACATTTAGGCGCGATAAGTAGTACCACGTTCATTATTTTTTAGAACATTTTTTTTATTTGATATTAAAAAAATTGAATTATTTATTGAGTTTGAACTATCGCCCAGATCAATCCACTCATGTGAGATAAAAAAAAAAAAAGAAAGCTTTCGTCAATTGAACCTGTCAAGTTCAGAGTCAAAGTTTGACAAGACACACAAGTCAATTTTATTACATCATTGTTTATTTATGAAAGATGAGGACATTAGTTCGAAATCTCTAATTAGTACAACTACAATCCAGATATTGTTCATGACTTTCTTTTAAAACTTTCAGATAACAAACACGTCAATTTTTATTTAATCTGTAAATACTGACTCGTCCCAACTGATCAACTTTCTCCTAATCCTTAGTTATTCTCTTTTTGTTTTTCTCTTGTTCTGTTTCCTTTTTCTTCTCACTAGTCACTCCCCACCCCAAGATTAACAATATCTCCGACTCTTTCTCCACCCCCACGCCTGTTCGCGCCAATCTTTTTACCAAGACCAATATCCTCCAATCTTTTGCCAGTGAGCGCAATTCTAACAGACACTTTTATGCCTTTCAGCTTTTCTGCTGGTAATGCCTCTTGATGTTGCACATTTCAATCCCACTAAGTGAGGTCGAGGGCCACGATGTCTCGACGATCAAAAGCTAGCATTTCACTTTTGATGCGAGGCGGACGTCTCGTATGTTCACACGTGACTGGCTTGGTCAGCGCAAAGGTCATCTCTCTCTCTCTCTCTCTCTCTCTCTCTCTCTCTTTCTCTTTCTCCCTCTCTTCCTTTCTCTTTCATATTATCTCTCTTTCTCCCCCTCTGTCTCTATTTCTCTCGCACATACACACACATGTACAGTCACTCTCCCCCTCTCTCTTATCAACTATTGCTAAAAGCAGCCAATGAGGAAGCGCACTGATTACATAGAAATTTTTCTTCGTCTACTTGACTAGATTCAAAAACCCAGTCTACTGTGATAATCAAAACGAATTGTCTCTGACTTTCTGTGTATTTATTTGTTAGTAGTCATTTTATATTATTTCTATAGCATGTGTTTGTGTGTGTGTGTAGTTGGTTCCTTTTTTTCCGGCATATCAACACTTATTCCTAATAAATATTTTTCTGTCCACGGATAGTTTTTTTTTTATAACGCAATGTTTCGCGGGGATGCAATATTATAGCAGACAATACCAGTCGGGGTTCGGAATGGTAGTATTCGAGTTCAAATCCCCATCATTCCGTTCACATTTGGACTAATACCCTTGGGAAAAGTATAAATCCCCACATTCTCTCCAGCTATGGGTAAAATAGTACACATTTTGTTTATTTAAAAACTAAAAGTGGACGATTTTAGTTGAAATATATATATCTATATCATTAATTGCTAAATAATAGATTGTTTTATTTTTTCAAGTGCAACAAAATGTGCATTACATAAAATAAATCAAAGATTCAATTTAAAAGGAAAATAATGTATTAAATAAAATAAATCAAACATTCAATTTAAAATGAATATAATAAATTTAATAAAATAAATGAAAGATTCAATTTGAAATGAACATAATAAATCAAATAAAATAAATCAAAGGTTCAATTTAAATCTTTATACCATACTTCAAGTGCACTATGAATATTGAAGGTTTTCGAATTTAATTTTGTACCTTAATTTTTAAATCTTATAGCAAAAATATTTTGGCCCTGAAAGATATACTTTTCTAACTTGTATACAAATAATCAAGCCTCATCTCAAGGTTAATTGTTCTAATGTTACGGCTCCTATCTTTGAAGCTCTTCAACTGTTAAAAATATGACTTTAAACGTAGGAGGCTTCACTTTTGAAACGATATACGTTTTTTTAATTTTTTTTATTTTATGTAAAATCTTAATGCTTTAATTCCGATTGCTATTTCTCTTGTTCACTTGAAGGCACTTCTTCTTCCCTATTTTATTCATTTTCAATAGAACTTTAAATCATTATCAACATCCGTGTTAATGGTAACATTTTTCTTATTTGTTTTTATTCATTGTATTATTATTATTTTCATTTATTTATTCATTTTTTATTTAATAAATAAAATTTTTAAAGGCTTAAATGATGCATTTTAAGTGTTTTATTTATTATATTATATTTCGGAGCTATCACTCCATTACTAACTTCTTGATATGCTGGTCTTTTAATGCTTAAGTTTATTTTTTTGTTTCTTTCTCATTTCTGTTACCATCAGAGACATTTATATTATTATTAATAAAAAATAACGGATTTTTAAAAAATGCATCAACGTCATGACTACCAAACATAAACAAACATAAAGGAGAAAGAAACAAACATAAGCATTAATAGACCAGCATAACAAGAAATTTGAAAATGGAGTGATAGCTCCGAAATATAACATACTAAATAAAACACTTAAAAACGCATCATTTAAGCCTTTAATTTTTTTAATTTATTACATATATTATATGATGCTTCAGAGGAACTATAATTTATTTATTTTTTGGTTTCCATTTATAATCGAGTCTTTGGCGTTTGTTTGACTGGATGATTGCGCTTGTGAATCAATTGGGGTGGCCATTTTGAATGTGATATTATCATCCTTTGTTCGGTTTTATTTCTTTTTCATTTTCAGTCTCTCAACATCTTCTTTTCTTTTTTGTCTCTCTTTTGTTTTGTGCATTATTGATCCAAAAATAGGCTTGCTTGCAATAGATTGCTTAGAGTCTCAGCGATTTGACAACTGCAAGGGTATTCCGATCTTGATGTGCTTCGGAACTGCGTGCGGCAGTTTATACTCATGGATCAACTCACCCTGACCCAATCTCTTTTGTTTTCAAGGATTCCGAACATATCCAGTGACGAACTCTCTGATAAGTTTCGACAGCTCCCTTCATCGAACATTTTTTTCTTCAATATTCTTGTCGATGATATCGTCCTTTTGCTACTGTGTTTTTGTGCAAATTTGCATGTACTTTTTATTGTTTTTTTATGGCGGAAAAGGGGTCTTTCTTCTGTGTTTTTTTGTTTTGTTTTATTTTCTTTTTTTTTGTTGTGTTTTTTTTTAGCCATCAAACAAATAATCGATCTGCAGTGAAAATGAGAACGCTATGTTAAAAGAAACAAAAGCCATGTCGATCTATTCCAGATATTAATAATCCTAGCCCTGCATTGCCCTTAAAAGCTCAAAACATTTACTCGCGAGAAAAAAAAATACCAATAAGGTGGAAATTATTCTCTAGGAGTTGAAAAAAGTAACATGAGACTTTTAGTAATCCGTTTCTAACATTGAAAAGAGAAAATTGAATGCAGGTTCTTGTAGTTCCCGAACAGAATATAAAGTGCAGGTTTTTTTTGCGCCAGTAACACTTTTGTCTGCTTTTGACCTCGAAATGCAGGTATTTGTAAACAGTTGCACTTGCAGAAGGTAATTTACCGATAAAGCACAAACTTGTTCGCGAGTAAAAATTAAATGTTCTGTTGGTTGTTGTTTTCGTTGCGATTAAAACTATAAATAAACTCGTTTTGAGGAAAGAGTAGAGGAAAGGAAAAATACTTCAGTTCGAATGTTTAATGCATTCAATAGATCACCCCATGAAATGCCGTCCACCCTGATAATCCTAAGTGGTCACACATCCTAGTACATATTCTACGTTGCTTAACTTCGGTGATTTGGTGGGGACCAGTGTCTCAAACATTATTTGGCTGTACTAATTGTTGTTGAAGGTACCCTTCTTAATGGTCATTCGAGTTTGCATCAATATTTATGTATTTTATAGTTTTGAAATCTCAAATTATTCCGAAACATACAGTTCTCACTAAATGGGGTGACCCTACTCGTTGACGTTTTTAGCTGCCAAGCAGCTCTTCTATTCAGTTTGTATGAGGGATAGTAACATAGAGGTGGGTACTGTGTAGTTAGAGGTGATGTCTTTCAGTTCGAATCCTAAATGGATTCAACTGCTCATGTCACGAACTCTTGAAAACCCTGAGACGGTCATTTCTTTTTCTCTATAATTACGGTGGCGCATTGGTAGAAGCTCGGACTCTGGAATCGTAGTACGCGAGTTCTAATCCCGGTCAAAACCATTGCATTCACCTTTAGCTGCCTCGGGCAGATGGGGCTCGTTAACTCGGGAGAGCAGCTCATCTAG
>JAUZSX010000041.1:1434708-1452530 GCA_034780655.1 Idiosepius hallami
AAACATTTTTTTTAGAGAAATCATATTAGGTATAACACTGTTCAAATGCTTTCTGAAATCCCTAAGTGATTAAAATTCTTGGAGTGATTAAGCATATTATGAAGAATCATCAACCGAAAGGATTCCAAAAAATGGACAAATAATTTGGTGAAAAAATATATTTGGTATAACATCGTTCAAACACTTTCAGAAATCCCTAAGTGATTAAAATTCTTGGAGTGATTAACCCTATTATGAAGAATAGATGAAGGATTCCAAAAAATGGACATATAATGTGAAAAAACATTTTTTTTAGAGAAATCATATTAGGTATAACACTGTTCAAATGCTTTCTGAAATCCCTAAGTGATTAAAATTGTCAGAGTGATTAAGTATATACATGATTAAAAGTCTCGTGATTAATATTCCATGATTAATAGTCAGGTGACGAACTAGTGAGTGATGAAAAGTCCATACACCATTATTATTATTATTATGTTAATTGATATTTTAATTATTATTATTCAATGCTTGTTTAAATATATTGTTTCTTTTGTGCAAAATAAAGATTTTTTCCTGATAATAGGTTTTTTTATTTGTTTTTTTGGTGTTGGTTATATTTTGTTTGGTTTAAATTTCTATAGATTTTTTTTTCTGAGACTGTTGTCCTGATCTTTATCGTTTGGATTATTGACTAAAATCATAACAGTAAAAATCATGCAGTTGGGGACAACAACCTCCCCACTCAAAAAAAAAAGGGGGGGATGCACAAATTATCAAGACTCAACCTAAGGATTGTAGAGGTAACAATAAAGGTGAGGACAACAGTCGAAAAATTGATATGCAATTTATCAAGAATAGCCCATTAGGATTGTGAAGGTAACATTGATAAAGATGAGAAAAACAGACCCAACAATAAGATGTACAAATTATCAAGCCTTATCTCAAGATTAGTTCATTGAAATTGGACCAAATAACATCCAACAGTGCCTATTGAACGTTTACGAAGCCGATGCAATGTCACGATATGGATTCGTTAATTACGGAGTTGCAACAAATATGTGAGTGCACACAGTCAAGGCCATACTAGATTACAAGATTATCCAGTTGGCCTTGACACAGCACACTCTGGTGTGTGTGGTCTCTGAGTGAGACTGACAAACGACAGAAAGCACAGACACTCCCAGACACGAGAATTGACTGGACCGACCGCCTCCTCCCCTAATTTCAAGGATCCTCGAAAAAGTGAAATTAAAACCAAATGAAAAGTTAAACGAAAATTTCACATTGCAATATTTTCGATAAAAAAAATAATATTAAAATAAAATTCCCTAACTGATTTAAACATTTTATTTTAATTATCAAACAAAATATTATTATTCGATAATATATTATTATAAAAAAAAAAATTATTTAAAAAAAAAAAACCCTCCCTCAATTCGAACCCGTATCGTTTTGTCCAGAGGCTACCTCGCTAACCATTATTACACCTACTTCAATTTAATTATCATTGACGCTATTAAACGCTTTATAAAACCTGTTATGGCTGCTACTTCCTGCAATAAAGTGCAAATAGCGTCTCGCATTTACGCTAAATGTTCTTAAGTATCTTTAGATACTTCCTAAATAAAATTAAAACGTAAAATCTCTTGCAGGCAGCACAACAAAACAGTCTGCACACACACACACGCATCATGCATGCACTTAAATTGTTATTTGGACGAAAAAAAGAAATAATTTATATACTTGGTGAGCAGAGAGCACCAGCACCAACCAAGTTTGGCACAAGGCCATTTTTAAGGTGTGCATGCAATTTGCATTGCAAATTATTTGCAATGGTTTTGACTGGGATTTTAACTCGCGTACTGACTGACTGACTGACTGACTGCTCGTAACTGCTACGTGCTACTGCTACAATTCAAGAGCCCGAGACATATTATATTTACTTGGTGAGCAGCAGCAGCACCAACCAAGTTTGGCTCAAGGCCATTTTTAAGGTGAATGCAATGGTTTAGACTGGGATTTGAACTCGCGTACTACGATTCTAGAGCCCGAGCTTTTACCAATGAATGCTCTAGCCACCCTCGAAAAAAGAAATAATAATATCAGGCCACTAAATCATTAGATCAAGGACAGATAACTCTACTTCAAGTCGTGTAACTCTTTTTCCAAGTTTCTGATTGGCTGATTTATTTTTAGAAGGAAATTTAAATTTTTGAACAAGGAGAGAAAAAAGTAAGTGAAAAGAGTTTTACTTTATTTTGTTTGTTTGCTTCAAATATATTTTTTAATCTTTTTAAAGTCATCGGATGTATTTTAATTATTTATTAAGGGTTGGTTATTGTTTGATATTTATCTAATCTTTTTTTTAATAAGTTTTAAAACGTATATAATCAACAAATATTGTTCTGATCTTGAATGTTTATTTTTTGTTATAGTTTGTAGTTTTTTGTAATCTTTACGTTTTTTAGTGTTATTTAAAAAAAAAAACACTCAAGGATAAAATATTATAAACGGCAACAAATAGTTGTTGTTGTACTTAAGACTAACAATTTGTAGTTTTGTTTTTTTAGTAAAAACAATTACAAGAAGTTACGACATTTCTTTTTTTAGTTTAAAATCATAAATTCGTGATATTTTTTTAAAACCATAAAGTAGCAACTAGTCTTTTCAAGGGCGATATACCAGCCCCGAGGCAAAAGAAGACACACCGATATTTTGACCCTAATCTGTTTCTCTAATATAACGGCCCTGAGTGTGTGAGTGACTACTTGGTAATCAAAGGAATGTCAATGTCATCCGATTTTTCATTAATTTAATGAAAAAACGGATTTTTCATTTTTAATGTTTTTTAAACAAACAATATAGCTATTCAATTTGTGAAATATTTTTGTTTGACGTTATTTGAACTTTTCTTTATAATTAAAATCAAATATTTCAAATTAGAAAAAAAGTCGTTGAATCGAATTAAAAGAAAAACAAATTCGCAAAATTAGACTAAAATAGAGGTTGTTTGTTATTATATGTCGGTAGAATCTTATTTGACCGTCCCTTACTCCAGAAAATATTTTGACAAGGGCAAGTAACTCGATATTTATTTTACTTCACGTAGTATTTAACATCCAAAACTCTGTTCCAATCATACATGGCAGTGTTTTTGTGGCGCCAGAGATGTAAGGAAAATTAATTTGGCTGGATGCTGGCTGCGCAAGATTGCTGAGTTTTATGATAAAAATCATGAAACTCAGCAATATTGATAAAATAAATACCGACAGAAATGAAAAAAAAAAAAAACTAAATTGAAAGTTAAAATATTTTTTGAGTTTTATTGAACATTAAAAAAAACAAAAATAAAAAACACCCTAACCCAAAACACACTATTTATTGAAAATTAGATCGTTTTCCAATTATGTCCCTTGTCAAAATATTTTCTGGAGTAAGGGACGCTAAAATAAGATTCTACCGATGAAAAAAATGTTTATCTCGGTTAATTCATTATGGAATGTCAACTCAACTCCACACCGGATATTTAGGACCTTGGATTGAAAGAGAGGATTTATATTTAATCCTTTAGATTGTGACAGACCTATATATTTACTTGGTGAGTGAGCACCAACCGAAGTTTGGCACAAGGCCATTTTTACGTGCTCTTACCCGGGCTTTTTTAGATTCGGTGCTCTACCCCTCACCTAGATGAGATACTCTCACAAGTTAACAAGCCCTATCTGCCCGAGATAGCTTAAGGTGAATGTAATGATTTTGACTGAGATTTGAACTCATGTTATACAATTGCAGAGCCCGAGCTTTTACCAATGCTCCATCGTCCTGCTCATATATATATATATATATATATATATATATGTATATATATATACACACACACACACACACACACATAAAGTTGTCTTAAGAATAGAAAAGTTAAAGTTAGTCCAAGGTGACCCCAACTATTTTTTTGGACCACCTTTACATTTAAGCATTTGGGGGGGGGGGTAATAAAAATTCACATTTTATAATCATTAGAAATTAAAAAATAGTTACTAAACTTTAGTTTTTATAAGATGTTTGAGGAAATTATCATAAATGCTTTAAAACTGGCTTTATGTACTTAATGTTTAAATTCTATTTTTAAAAATCGATTCGGGCCTATTGCGATATTTTCAAATTGTTATTTCAATCATTAATAAACAAAATTGTAAAATTCACATACTTATTTATGATATTCATTTGAAAAATTAAAATTAAACCAATGTATAAGAAAAATTGTGACAAACTGCAACCATTTATGATGAGGATGAGACCTAAATTAAAACTAGATGGTCAAAGTGACTCAAAGTGAAATGGGATTTAAACTTTCTTTAACAGAAGTTAATTTCTGGTTTCTTATAATTAAACTTGAAGAAATAATTTTCTCTAGACTGCAATAGTAAAATATACCTGATTTTTAGAAAAAATTAAATACTTGTTGATAATTTAAAAAAAAAAAAAATACTTTTTGATTAATTACCACTTAATTAATTAAAAAGTACAAATAAATTTTAAATCATTAATTAAATTCAAATTTTAATACCTCTTCAAACTATTTTCATAATGCTACAAAAAACTATCTAGGAATTTTGGGGGGAAAAAAACACTATATACTTTTTTAACAGCAAACTTCCTCCCACTAAAATTTCAAATATTGTTTGATGAAAAATTAACCTGTTTTTTTTTTTAATCTATTTTTTACAAAACTGTTTTTTTTTTGTTTTTGTTTTTTTTTAAATTGTAATGCAGTGAAATGAATGTACACATCAATTTTTCCATTTTTGAAATAATTTTAATTCATTGGTATGGTAGAAGGAAAAAAATTCAAGTCCAAGAAAAAAAATATCTTCACATGAAAAAAAAAATATTTTCTCTTTAGTTGCTAAAAAAATTTTTAATCTTGTAATAAAACATTTTTTTAAGAGAATTTTGAAAAATTGCCTTTAAAAGACAACTTTTTTTATGTAGTAAAACCATTAAAGACCTGTAGGAATGAAAAAAAATGATTAGTTTTTACCTTCAAAATTTAAAAAAAAAATTAATTTGAACAAATAATTTCTCTGCAAGATTTTTTCTTACTCTTTATTTTGTTCTAAAGACCTACTTCAATTTTATTTTTTTTAACACAATTTTAAATTATAGGTGTCTTAAATTAGCGATTTCTGTGGGTCCACCCTTAAGTCTACTTCAATATTACTTGCAATAATCTAGATGCATTGCATTATTGGAATCTTTGGTTCTATAGAATTTTATACGTAGAAAACAAATCTCTTAATATTTGTGATAAGTTGGTTTTAAACATTAGCTGGTATTTTCTTTTTTCCTCTGGATCTTGATATCATAAATCAAAATAGAGAATAAAGTAGCATGAGTGGCAAACAGGTGATTTGTTCTCCAGGTCAGCTATTTTAATATCCCAAATTATTGGCTGAAGGATTCCAAGATGTTGATAAGAACCATTCTAAAAAATACAATAAAAGCCCTTTGCTCAAACCCCAAACCGGAGGACCTTTTGAAATTAGTGTTGCCCTCCACCTAGATAAGATACTCTCCAGAGTTAATAAGCCCCCATCTGTTGAAGGCAGCTAAAAGTAGAAGCATTGGTTTTGACTGGGATTTGAACTTGTGTAATACGATTCCATAGTTTGAGCTTTTACCAATGCTCCACCTTGCCGTCCAATTTAGTTTATTGGAAAATAAATTTTCCCTTTTGATAGAGTGGATTTCTTCAATAGTCACTTGTTTATCAAGTAGGACTATTTTCTTATCACAGGGTAATCCACTCTTTGTTAGGGTAGAATCCCTGGAGGACATCTGTGCATGACATTGTTTAACGTGGTGAAGCTGCTGCGCAGACAGCCACCACACAGTCTTGGACAGTAAGAGAGTCTGAATCCAGTGGCATGGGATCCAAGACAACCAAGTCTTCCTGCTGAAACCTTCATCCACCTTCCCAGCCATTGTGATGCCTAAGATCAGCCATCATCCTCCATCTGGTCTTCAGGTCTTGGTTGGATTGCTCCTTCCTAGTGGTTTAATGGCACCCCAAGACACTAACCTGTATATTTCAACGGTGCAAGATACGGTAGCTGGTTATTCCTAAATGATCACCCATCTAAGTAGTGACCAGGCTCAATGTTGCTTTGGTGATCTGTTACCAACATGACTCTACGATCAGAGTGAGTTAGAATGAGATACGAACAAACTCAAGAGAAGCCTTAAGCAAACATATCCAACGCACATAGTTAATAATAAATGAAATTTTTTAAATGTGTATATTTATATAGATATTCATATGTGTATGGAAAACAATATATACCTGTATATAATAAGCAGTTTTAACACCATAAAAATAAATTCTTAGAAAAGCAGCCAATATTTATTTAGTATGACATATTTTTTAAATACATAAAAGTATAGAGGTAGAAATCAGTTGCTGCTTAAACCTTGTGAATGCTGTAAATAATCATTTTAAACTTATTGTATAATCATTAAGAAAATTTAATATAAAATATATTTTTCCTTTTCAGAGTTTTTTAGGGTTCGGGCAGAGTGCTGAAATTGATATTGTATTGGATGGCCAAGAAAGCAGAAAGACTGCTGAAATCAAAACTGAAGAAGGTAAAAAAGAAAGGCATTTCCTGTACTATGATGGCGAGACAGTATCCGGTAAGGTAAGTTGAATACTAATGCATCTCACTCTAAAACATTTCTCAAATTTTTTACTGACATTGGTAATAGCATGCCATACCAAAAAGAATTTAAACTTTTGAATTATAATGCATTAAGGTAAATCCCAATAAGTGTTGAAACCTTTGGGAAAGTTAGGAATACCTTTGTAACAACACCATAGAAAAGGAAGGTTGTCTCCTAAGTTGGTCACATGTAGTTCGAAGGAGGCTTCGAGTGTTGGTGTCTATTATATTTACTTGGTGAGCACCAAACCAAGTTTGGCACAAGGCCATTTTTACGTGTTCTTACCCGGGATTTTTACATTCAGTGTTACCTTTCACCTACATGAGCTGCTCTCCCGAGTTGATGAGCCCCCATCTGCCCGAGGCAGCTAAAGTAAGTGCAATGGTTTCGACTGGGATTTGAACTCGCGTAATAAGATCTCAGAGCCCGATCTTCTACCAATGCTCCACCGCTGTTGGTTTTGATGTCAAAGTAATTCTATTGAGTTGCTATCAGAATTGTAGTAGTAATAATGTAGTAAGTTCTGTAGCCTGTTATAGAATGGGGAAGAGAATGTGTGCTCGCGAGCTTGCTTCATGAATGTCTCAGAATTGACTAGTGTTGTCTGCCAATTCAAACTTTAGCGGTTTGTCCTCTGTTTTAATCCTAACTGCGACTGCCTGTTTGTATCGGAAGTGTCGTAAAAGATGCGGTGTTGTAATATGTCTGCTACTCCTTATTCTCGGCACCTATTAGTCAAATCAAATATAACTACTTTTATATGAATATTTTTGGAACAAAAAATTTAGAAAAATGGTTGCCAACATGTTATGACTGTAAAAATTGGTATGCCATTAGATAAAGAAGCCCAACCCTGTCATTCAAAGCAAATTAGATTCATTGATGCATGACTCTCTAACAGATTTTCTTAACATAATAAAAGCAATTAAAATGATAAAGTTACATTTTTTTTGTATATTCATTTTCTTGAAATTAAACTGTATTTTTGACAAAACCTTAAATTTTATTTTTTTTTAAATCTTCAAATCTCCAGAATTATTAACAAACAAAATTCTTTTTTTCACGGATTAGAGCTTCCTTTTATTTTATTTGATTATGCATTTCTTCTTCCTTTTTCTAAAATCAGGTGAATGTGACTCTAAAGAAAAGTGGCAATAAACTGGAACATCAGGGAATCAAAATAGAGTTCATTGGCCAGATAGGTAAGTGTGAAATGCTTATTTTAAGAATTAGAACAATTAATAAACATGTCTTAAATGATTTTTTGAAAAATAGAAATATTGAGTGATGAAGAATCAGGTAAAACCTACACACTTCCTGGCATTTATCATTCAGGTTAAGTTATCTTACCTAGTTATCTTCTCTTGATTTAAAAGTGTGGTTGGTTTTATTCCATAGCAATATTGCTCAGGGGTAGCGTTTGACCCTTTTTCAGCTGGTTACGGAATTAAAACCAAATTGAATTTTTTCAACAGGTCCAAATACCCTACATAACAAATTTGAAGCCTCCAGATCCAAAATTGGCAAACTAGTTTGGGGTCTCTAGCCATGAAACTTTTGAATAGTTCTTTCAATGGTAGATTATACGAGTGTGTACAATTTTAAAAAGTTTAAATTGGGCCATTCTTTTTTTTTTTTCATATCAGGGTTATTCCAAAACAACATTTATCTAAGAACACCCCCAGATACATAAAGTACATCTGAGTGTATTTTCAAGAAAATTGGCTAAGCCATTTTAAATTCCATAAGAAACAAATTCATACACAAAGTTCCATTTATATATAGATTTAGATTGGATACCTAAAGTACTTATGAGAAGTCTTCATTAATTTGAGGCAACCTGTTAGAAATTCGGATTCTAATTGTCAACTTCTTACATCAGTTTTTGCTTCACTGGAAAAACAAACTCTTTCAATGGGATGGAAAAAAATGCAGAATTATTTTCAACTTCAGAAATCCCAACTTTCATATAAAGAAAAATAAAAAATGAATTTGATTTGATGTTTGTTTTGTTTATTTGTTTTATTATATAGAAAATTTTGTTTCATAACTAAATGTAATTATCAGTTATTAATTATTGTTTTGTGTAAAAGTATTCAATGAAACCTTTCTTTGAAAAATAAAAATAATGAATGGTAGGAATGGCAGCATTTAAACAGAGATTTTTTGTTTATAATAATAACATGAAATTGGCAAAGGAATATATATATATATATATAACCCTAATGTTAAAGAGACAGTCTCTTATCCAGTTTACAAGCCCAATTATTGTTCATGCATATATTTTTGATACTCTAATTTAATCGCAATTTACTGTATCAGTGTGTTTACGATATTCATACAAAGTTACGTCTTTTTTGTGATTTGTATGTAAGTTCTAGTTAAGAAAAGTATTTGTTTTAATAATGTTATTCCTATCATTATAGCTTTTTATTTCTTTTTAAAAGCATTACTAATTTTTAAAAAATCCTATTTTTGATTTGACTTATGAGATTGTTAGCAAAATATTTTTATTCCTTAAATTTGTAGGAACTCTTGATATAACTGCTAATGATTTGAATGTGTCAATAATATAAATGATATGCATATTTTTATTTTGTAGAATTATACTATGATCGTGGTAATCATCATGAATTCACATCATTGGTCAAAGAACTGGCTCGACCTGGAATCCTCACACAGAGTACTAGTTATAATTTTGAGTTTCTACAAGTAGAGAAACCTTATGAATCTTACACAGGAGTAAATGTTAGATTAAGGTATAACAACCACTACTTACTAATTTATTATTATAAATTTCTTTATGATCATTTATTAGCCTTGAAATTTCTATGGTTAATATTTCTATAGGTTTGAGAAAAACATGTTTGGTTATTCAGAAAAAGTTTTAATTTTCATGTAATATTGTTTTTTTTATGATACAAATATTTACCTGCATTTATCTATAAATTGAGAATTTTTCTCTTTTTTCTTTGATCAGATATTTTTTGCGTGTTACAATAGTAAAACGAATCACAGATGTAGTGAAAGAGCAAGACATCATTGTACATACATTGTCACAATATCCAGACATGAACAACAGCATTAAGATGGAAGTTGGCATAGAAGATTGTTTGCACATAGAATTTGAATATAACAAATCAAAGTAAGGTTTTTATTGTTGTTGATGATGATTCTGTTTCTGTTATTATATATTTATATCAGTAGTAACTAAAAAGATTTGAAATTTTAATATATCATACAAAAAAAATAATAAACTAAACTAAAAGACAAAATTACTTTTTTATATACAACTCTGGAAATAATTTTTTCATCTATTTTAAAATACAACAATTTATATGAAAACCAGTAGTAAATATTAATTGCAATTTTGTTTTTGTGTGTTTTTGATTTTATAATTTACCTGCAAATCTGCCCTACCATCCATGTAAACATTTAGCTTTAAAAAAAATATGCTTCTTGTATCATTCTAATACATAATGACTTTGTTTATCTAAAAACTTTAATAGACTGATTCCACTTTAATTTTCACAAATATATGTTTTTGATTAACTTCTGGATGGTGCAGTTTGAAAAATAGAAGCCAATTCCTTCTCTTCAAGAATTCTTATATTTTTCATTAGTAATGAATTGTAAAAAAAAGTCAGTATTATTTTTATTTCAAGACGTCTTAAATGAAACTATTTGTGACTCTTCCACCAAATTGATTTTCTTCAGGTACCATTTGAAAGATGTGATAGTTGGAAAAATCTATTTTCTCCTGGTTCGAATAAAAATCAAGCATATGGAAATTCAAATTATCAAGAGAGAAACAACAGGAACAGGTTAGAAAAAGGAGACAAATACAAATTTTTAAATAAAAATAATGAAATAGTTTGTTGATTTTATATATACCACATGGGGCAGAAATAACAAGTGTTTTTGAAATTGCTCTGCTCTGTATTATTCAAAATACATCAAAATTTTTTGGGGGGTGGGAGGTGCAAAGGCATACCATTTTATGAATTAGTAAATTTGTTCGTTTCAGGTGAAAGTGGAGCAGACTGTTTACTACATGTTCTTTACAACAGGAAGTAGTGTCATTTTCTGACAGTTGCTTGCTGGGAGTTTTAAACCTAGTAGACCACTCCAGAATAGTCTAAACTACCGAACTGGCAGACTACACCAGTCAGGTCTGGACACCAACGAAGCAAGCTCGTGAGCACTCGTTCTCTCCCCCTCTCTATAAGGGAAACAACAGAACTTACTACACTTAGTACAATTACTACTACATTCAGATAGCAATGACCGATACGACCTTTCCTCCCTAAGGACAAACTTTCACACTCTAACATCTCGCTACACTGAGGACTCCTTCTCACCTATCGGTCATGCTATAAAAGTTAAAAATGTGAACAATTAATTAATGGGTTTTTGCATATGTGAAAAGTAATGAGTCACTGAAAATGGACATCACATAAAAGACATCATATTCCACACATGACTTAAAATAGCAAACCTTATTTAATAAATTAACAAAAAAGTTCTTATTTTTAATGAAATCTTATATATTATGATATTTTTGAAAACACTTGTTATTTCTACCCCAACCTATATTTAATATAAGAAAATATTCTTGATTTGTTTCTTCTCAAAAGCAAAAAACAAACTAATATTTGTGAAGACTGTTAGCCTTAGAAACATTTTTTTTCAATTAAACCTCATGATACTGTTTTATTATAGTTTTGATTAAATAGAAAATAAAATATTCAGTGTATTAAAAAAGATGTCTAATCAATTGATCAAAATTTTTAAAGTGCAATAATCATAAATTATACTTAATGATTTCCACTAATTTAATCTTTACATTTTTATAGTCTCTTCCTTCAATGTAAAGTAATCATTATAAATATATCAAAATCAGACAAACCTTGTCCTAGCCTCGGGCTCAAAAACCTTCCCTGGAGGCACGGGGAGCATATTTGCCGTTTGGAACATCTTGGAACCTTTCAGTCCCGGCCGGTGACCTCGTATGAAGTTCATACGCCCATATATATATACATTTTGCTAGTTGACTGTTGACCCCAAAAAGGGGTCCATCCGCCCTTTGATATGTCTTGTTTTTAATCCTTCAAGGAGACTAGCCACCCTCCTCACCAAACAAAGCTGGTATGAGAACCAGTTCAGTCCCCGGCGGCCCGACCATACGGCAAATAGTACTGGGTTACATGGTACCAGTAGCACATGACATGACCTGACCTTTATATCAAAATACCTAATGTTTTTAAAAAAGAAATATTTTTTATTTAAACTTCTTTTTTTTTTGTTTATTCTTTTATTTCAATTCTAATTGTTTTCTACTTTTTTTCATCATTAATGTTTATTGTTTTAGGTCCAAATACATATATTGAGAATGAGACAATAGCCAAGTATGAAATCATGGATGGAGCTCCTGTCAGAGGTTAGGGTTTATTATATATTTGTGGATTTTTATTTTAACATTTTATTATGCAATAAATAAAGTTGGAAGATATCCATAATTCTCTTAATTGAGTTATGAGCATTTAGCACCACTGAAGTCAACAATTAAATCCATTTTTCTCAATCGGGTTAGTTTTTTTAATTTATCGCTAAAAAAAAAGAAAGTTAGAGTCAGAGAATACTTGGCATGTAATACTGATTTTGTTGTTTTTTCAGGTGAATCTATACCTATTCGTCTCTTCTTAAGCGGCTATGATCTTACTCCAACAATGAGAGATATAAATAAGAAATTCTCTGTCCGTTATTATCTTAATTTAGTTCTGGTTGATGAAGAGGAACGCAGATATTTCAAACAACAGGTAAGATTTTCATACACTTAATCTCAAATTGAATTATTTTTCTTAGGTATTTATGAAGAAAAATATATAATCCTGTTAACTAACTGTAAATTCATAAGGGGTGCTAATTATAAATCCGATAAAACTAGAGGGAGGGAAAAAAAGTCATAGGTTTTTCCTGTATGTTGAATCCTTTAACTCTGAAAATTCTTATCCCCAATTTAAAATTATTACTAGGGTTGATTTAAAGTATCTAGTCTATTCTAATCTAAACCTAAAACTTGCATATCATATCTCTTGCTTCCATATGAAGCACATTTTGTCATACCGCTTCTAAAGCTAATAAGACAAGATATCTTTTTTTTTCTTTTTTACCATGGGCTTATATTTCAAAAATTAAATAATACTAATAAAAGAAAAAAAAAAAGTTTTCAATACGGAAATTCCTCTATTTAAGTAACATAACAATTGTATCAATAAAATGAGATGACTACAAATTATAATTCTCTCATTATAGAAAGTAAATAATTCTATAGGAAAAGTACATTTCCTAACCTACTAAGTGGCAATAAAGGACTAAATTTAATCTTTAAGAATTGAGACTTCTGTTAAATGTTTCTCCTTCAGATAACAATAATATTCAAAACTAAGGAGGAAAATTGGAATATTCACTTAAACATTGGATCCAAAAATATTTAATAAAAATTCCTGAATTAAATGATTTATGTATTTAAAAATAAATTTTAAGCTATAGATGAAGAAATAAGCTTATTATTGAAACTGGTGCAAGCTACAATCTGATTTTACACACATATAATTCCTGCTTCTTTGTTTTTTCCAGGAAATCACTATTTTTCGCAAAGCTGATAAAGTACGCAAGAGCATCCAGGCGACTCTCCAAGCACAGCATGCCACTATGCAGCGAATGACCGCTCGCAGAGAGGCTGAAGCCAATAAAGACAATAGCAGTGATGACCAATAGGAAAGCTAGTGTCTGACATCACCACAAATTTATGGGACAAAATGGAACTCTTTTCCTCATAACTACAATGACAATGATGCCACCTCCACTATACCCTCTTTTCCCCCTCTTCCTTCTTTTTTCCTATGTTCTTACTATTCTGATTATTTCTCTTAAGAATTTATGATAATGTTGAGGACCAGAGTAGGGAGGAAAGAGTTCATCCAGTCTCCCCTAGCAACACATCCTGTTTGGCTGGCTGAAATACACACCAAACAAATATACAAATCATTGCTGAATTAAAGGTATGCTTTATTTTCTAAAGGTAAAATTGTTCAGTATCAGGAATCAGAAGCATATCTATATGCTATTTAAACAATAGATCTTTACATCAATGCTGCATAGTTACTGACAGTTCATGCCTTCATTGTTTGTTTTTTTCTTCTGAAACTGACCATTATTTTCACCTTTTAGGCACAACTTTAATAGCAGCAGCTATAATTATTGTAATAATAATCTTAATTATAATCGACTTAATCTTCAAGTAAAAATAATTAAAAAGGAAAATAATTTGAAAAGAAATTACCAAAATATTAGATTTACTATTAAGTTATTTAATCTTTTTGTAAGATGGGATTCAAGACTTAATTATACCAGCACTTTACCTGATTCAGACTTTTATTTTTCATTTCTTTATATTTCTTTTCTTAGCTGACTCTTCTTTCTCTCGCTCTCTCTCTCCCTTTTCTTCTTACAATCTTTGATACCATACCAGCCTACAACATTTTGTCTTCTCCAAAAGGTAATAGTGTTAGGATTTATAACACCCTTCAAGATTCTCATCAGTATTATTAATGAGTTTTTTGTAAAATAACTTCTAAACATTTAACAGAAAGATCAAAATAAAATTCAAAAGTCGGAAATATTTGGCTTTAAAAAGAAAAGAATGAAATATTGATCTTTTTTCAGATATGGTTAAAAAAAAATTATGGAAAATTCTTTTTCTTTGTAAAATGAGATGAAAAAGAAAAATAAATCAAATTTTAATCATACAGCATAATAAACAATTCCATCGTATTTACTGTGAATATTTTTTGTGTGTGTGTTGGAGAAGTAATTATAAAACAAGAGTTTGTATCCCATTAACTTTCAGGTTAGAACTCTTGCAAATAGTATGGATCATTTCATTTCCTCCCAGCATTGAATAAGGGTTGATATGTGATAAAACAAAATCATTCTATTAATTGCTTCAACATTTTTCTAAATTTGTTTATCCTTTTTTTCTGCATATTTTTAATAAGGCTTATAAATCCTCCCTGCCCTATAATACTTTTTTAGTAAGGCTTATAACTCCTCCCTGCCCTATAATACTTTTTAATAAGGCTTATAACTCCTCCCTGCCCTATAATACTTTTTAGTAAGGCTTATAACTCCTCCCTGCCCTATAATACTTTTTTAGTAATTCAAATATAATTATTATTTATTTTTCAACTGATTTTAGCTGCTGCTGATTCCTATTTCATTATTTATAGGATCTAAACTGTAGGATACTATGACAACAGTTTTGATGAGATATATGTAGGACATCTTTGTAAGATTCTGTCATGTATTGCTACAAAAAAAAAACATTACAAAATTATGTTTATGATATTATGACTTTGTATTTATTTGTCTATAAGATTTTATTTAACTTTAATCTGCACCCAACATTAAGCTTTAAATCCATCCCACTGTCCCCATCCATTCTTAAAAATTGAATTAATAGTCGAGAGAGTCGTTATTGCTGTTGTTGCTGTTATCTGCTTTGTCAAAATAAAGCAAATCAAACCAAACTCCCCTCCCCCTGAAATAAAAAGGACAAAATTTGGGAAGTGATTTTGTTATTAGATTCAAAAAAGAAGGCAAAGGAAAAAAAAAAACAATCTTGCTCTTCTATTGTTGTTTATTATCTCTTTATAATATTGGTCCAGAGCAGGACCAGGAAATCTAGAAAAAAAAAGCAGGAAGAAAAACATTGATATTTTGCAGTGGAGCTAAAAATGTGTGTGTGTGTGTGTCCATATTCATGTTTGTACAACCTGTATGTGTGTATTTGTGAATTTTTGTTTGTTTATAAAATGTGTGTATATTCTGTTTGTGTGTATGTACTTGTGTATGTGGTTATTTGTACATATGCATTTATTTATGTATCTTTCTTGATATATAGTTATTTTTAGTTACATATAATAATATTTTGGCAAAATATTATTTTACAAAGAGTTATTATTGAAATTAATAAAATATTTTTATTTTTTCTTCTTTTCTTACAAATTAAAAAAAGCAATTAAATCCAGAATTGAAAATTGTTGTAAGAAAACAACAGAATAAAAATATTAAAAAAAAAAAAACTAAAAAATCTGTTTGATATTAACTTTTTAGAGTGTGAAATATATATATATATATATATATATATATATATATTAAAGTTAAAGGTAAAATCCAAACCTGGAAAAACAGCGGCCACCGGTTACTGTTAGTTTCATGCTCGTGCGAGCGTCAGATCAATCCCCTCTATCACCGATATCAAGCACTCTAACTGTAAATTCGAGCAAGGATATATCAACAGATTGAATCCTTTCAGCATTAAGTTTGGTACCATCCAGACTTTCAAAGTGTTTGTAGAACAAACATATTTGTATCACAAAGTAAAGTGATCAATATTTGTAAATGTATAAATTTACAAATAAAACGATTCCATGTATATCTTTCATAATTGACTACGACACTACGGGTTTCAGCACTTTGGTGTGCATTCTCAGGTAGTCTGGCTTGAAGTGATTTATGTTTAAAATGTGCAAACGAAATCACTTCAAGGTGGACTATTCTTGAGAAGGCACACTAAGGTACCAATACCCATAGGCTTGTAAAACATATATATAATAATTGCTATAATCCTAGTTTTTTTTGTTTGTTTTTTTTGTTTTAGTTTGCAGTTTCTAAATAGTTAGCTTTTACAGTCCCAAAGAGCTAGTTACCATTCAACTCTATATTGACTATTTAAATTTGTTTAAAATCTTTAAGTTTTTTAGTTGGTTTTTTTTATGGTTAGATGTATTTCTAGCTTTCAATATTAATCCTAAAAAGAAACTTATTTTTACTACGGCCACCACCCTTAATTGAAAAATAATGTTAATTACATTTCTGTTTTGTACTTTCTAAATTTATTTAAAATTTCAAATTGTTTAATCTTATGAAATATTTTTAAATACAAAAGATAAACAGAATAACTGCTAACTTTTACAGTTCAAATATGCTAGTAGTTGTAATAGCATAATCATGAATTACACTAATTAACTTGAGGACTGATTTTAAAAACAGTTCATTAGTGAATGAAATTATCTTCATCTTTTAGAATATGCTAGCAATATCTAAATAAGAAATCCCATAAAGAATTTTTCAAATAATAATTTAAGTTTTCCAACAGTAAAACTCTTATGAAAAAAAAAAAAACTTTGAGTTTTTCACTGTATGCAAAGAGCTGTTTAATGAAGGTCTTAATGCCTATTCAAAATTTTTCAAGCTAAATAAAACACTTAAGTCTAAAAGCTGAGTGGGGACAAACATTTTCACAGTCCAATTGGGAAAATATCTCTTTGAAAATGTTGATTTTTTATTTTTTTTAGATTGAAAATTAGGTGAAAGAAAATTATATAACTTGAATCTCTTAGTTTTTATGGTTTGGGCTTGTTTCTCATTCAATGAGACTGGGTTTTCCAATCTATACTATTTAATAGACAATTGTGTGTTTACTTCTCTATATTTATTATATTATGCTCTGAACATTAAAGACTATAGCATGTAGCTCACTTTGGGACTTTAACCTCAGACCATCAGATTAGCTTTTTTTATTTTTAAAATTCTGATGCTCTACCGACTGAGCCATTAGTTCTATATAGAATTTTCTTTTATTTTCACTCCTTAACCCTTAAAACCAAGGCATACAAACTTCATTTTCAATAACTGGGTCGAATAGTTATTTAAAACTGTTCATTTGGATAGTTAATGTATAAAATTTAGTCTTAAATGAATTATGAGAAAAAAAAGATGAGCATATAAACCAGTCAGTAGATAAAATACTGAATAAAACTCCAAACTTTAATATACAGTAGCGTCCAAAAGTTAAGGAACTGTTGATCATTTTTTTCGAATGGCTTCCAACTTTATCTATGAAAAAGCAAAAAAAATAATTTTGTGATTTTTCCAATGTTTAAAAAAATATTTTTTTTTATTTAACTACTATAATTGAGCTATTTCGGAATCCTTGGGATGAGGCTTGAAGATTTGTACAAGTATTATTCGGACTGCTGTCCTCATCCTTATCA
>JAUZSX010000041.1:1455499-1469462 GCA_034780655.1 Idiosepius hallami
CGAACGAACGAACGAACGAACGAACAGGCCTCAAAACATAGGTTCCCCTCATTAAAAATCGGGGTACCAAAAAAAAATCTAGTAAAATTCAAACATGTTTTTTTATCCCATTTGAAATATATAAAAATATGTTTTTTAAAAATTGAAAAACAAAACATCGAGAATTTTAACAATTTATTTTACATATATTGTTTTAAAAACCCTATAATCTTTGATGTTTAAAAATATCTAAAATAATTTCAATATATTTTTTCACACCATTTAAAATAAATAACAAGCCGCGCGTGCGTGGTACCCCTAGCTCTATCAACCATATTAAATGGCTTTCTCGATTTTATTATTGATTCTTTGAAGGAAGGACCGATTTTTCGTGTCATAATAATGGTCAAATCGGCTGCAATGACTACAAAGTGATGGAATCAACTTATTCGTCAATGTCGTACTTAGAAAAGTGGAAAAAACTGTATACACAGTTCACATTAGATGATTTTCTTTGCTTTGTCGTACTGATTTGGCCATTCCAATTTCAAAGAAAAAATTTAGAAGCTCATTAATTTTTCTATGCGTTAAAACGAACTGTAGTTAATACAAAATATCGACATAGAGATATGATAAAAATTTGGTTAACTTTGTTATAATTAACGTTATAGTTAAGGCGAAATTGAAAAAATACTAAACTTTACGAGATTTTTGCCCGCTATGTATATGTATGTTTATATATATATATATGTGTGTGTGTGTGTGTGTATTTATATATACAAATATAGTATATAGTAATATATAGGCAGCGACAGTGGAGCATTGGGAAAAGTTTGTGCTCCGGAATCACGTTACGCGAGTTCAAACCTCAGTCAAAACCATCGCATTCACCTTTGGCTACCTTGGCCAGTTTTAGCTCGTTAACTCTTCACATAGATTAAGGGTAACACCGAATAAAAAAACCCGGGTAAGAGCATATAAAAATGGCCTTGTGCCAATATATATAAATATAATATACAATATTATACATTATATTTACTTGAATTTGAACTCACGTAATATATATATATATATATTGTTAGAGAGAGAGAGAGAGAGAGAGAGAGAGAGAGGGAGAAGGGGAGAGAGAGAGAGTGAGAGTAGGGGGCAAAAGACAAACCTGTAATCCGGCATATTGGTAATTTTTTTTCTCGCAATTATCAATGCAATGGTCTATGTTATTGACATATCCTGACCCATGTTCAAATGCTCTATTTTCTGCATCTTTATAACATCCCACATAACCTACAAAAATATTATCTTAATTTAACATTTATGATACAATTACTAACATAAATATTATTATTTCCTCGAATTATAAAATGCATAAGACAACAACTTAAATTAATTTTTTTTAACTTTGTCAAATTCAGCCAAATTAAAAAAAAAATTTTAAACTTTATTTAATTAAAACTCTTTCTAAAAAAATTCATAATAATAAGGTATTATTTATATAATGTTATTTTCATGGTAATTAGTTCTGTTAACTAAATTTATTTTAATATTCTTATATTAATTGTGTCTGTTTGTTCGTTGACTTTATTTAATTAAGTCAAATTTTTCACGTGACAAATTATCAAAACAAAATAAATATTAAGGAATTTGACACAGAGATATGTCCCCAGTACATTCTTTACCATATTTGAGAGATAGAAAGAAACACTTTTGAATTTCTTGTATAGGAAATAAAAGAAAAATTATTCAGAGGAATTTAGGACTTTAATAAAAATAAATAATCAAAAACTTTTGATAAAATATTAAAAAAACAATGATTGATATTCATAAGAGAAAAAAAATGCAATGCATTGTGGTTAGCTTTTATAAATACATATAAAGAAAGATATACCAAAAGCAGTGAATAAAAAATAGTTATAAGTTTCAAAGAAAGATAGACATACGTACCTCTATTTGGGAGATGCATGATTAAATCTGAAATAGATAAATAAATAAATATTATCTATTTAATATATGTGAATATTACATAATATCTCTTTAAAACATTTTAAATGCATAATAATAGTAACAATAAGATTAGTTATAATATTAATAGGATTAATAATGGTAGTAGTAATAATATTATTAATAATAATAATAATAATAATAGCGATAATAATAATATTATTAGTAATAATAATAATAATAATAATAATAATAATAATGATAAAAGTAATAGCAATGATAATGATGATAATAGTGGTAATTATAATAATGATAATAATAGTAATAATAATAAAACACACACAAAGAAACATTCATACGAAGGAACACATGCCCATTTGCTCACGCAGATGCAAACACGCACACACACACACACACATACACACACACGCACACACACACACACACACACACACACACACACAGAGTTCTCCAAAACCAGAATCAATGAGACTCGAACAATACACAACCTTAATTCTGACCAACCTATTCCTAAATCCATTCCTAAATCCATGTCTTCCAACTAAAAGACCACTATGACATACCCACCACCAAATTTACCATTCCATCAGAGCCACCAAAAACATGGACAACATAGGACCCAAAAAATATAACGAAAGAATTTTATTAAAATAAAATCCTAAGAGTCCCAAAAAAATAACTTTCCCGCCTGAAGAGAGTTGTTAAGAATCGAAACACGTGTAGCACAATATATATATGACATATCTTTATAAGACTAAAACTCTGTTATGCTTGGTTGTTTCCTTGTTTGCTTGCACACTATCCACAAGGATTTGTCTCTTACTCTCTCTTTCTCTCTCACTCTCTCTTTATATATATCTCTTTTTGAATGTGTTAGATTTGCGGCAAAAAGTGTATTTTTTAACTTATTTCTTATTACTCTATATTTTGAAGTTGCACAGAATTCTTTAGCAAATTTAATAGTAATCATGTTCGTATCAAGATGATCCTTATAGTTTAATTACCACGATCATAAACAAACACTTTTCAGTTTGGTAGCAGAGTATGGAGAGAGTTGAGCAAACAGAAATTGTCTTTTTGGCATTTAAAATTGGGAACGCTTCAACTGAGTGAAGCGTTGCCATGTTGAATATTTTAGGGCAACATTTTTTTCCCTGACGCAATTCAGGGTCTAGATTTGCCCCATACCGAGTGCTGAGTGACGCAGTATTGTCACAGTCAACTTATTTATACCAAACGGATATATGTATATATATATATATATATAATGGGCCAACAACCAGCAGTCGTATCAATCACGTTTATTGGATTTATTAAATGTTGCTATAAATTTTCAATACTGATTGACCCAACGGGTCAAGGGTTGGCTAGTTTTGTATTAAAAATAAAATTAAACATACTTAGTTCTTTCTGTAGATTCAAATCCGATTGTTTTAAAATAATGATTAAAATATATAATTTGATAAATATATAAATTATGCATATATATTATTTAAACTTGAGATTAAAATTAATTGAATGATAATTTATTTTCTTTGCTGTCAGTCTGTCATGTTAGGTTAGTAGTTTGTCAACTTAGATCAACCAGGTTAATCTTCCTCTTTTAAAATTACTTTAGCCTTTTTATGCACTTGTCACTTCTGCTTCTATATACTTGGGTTTAATTGGCATACTTTTATAGTGTCATGTTAGTCTAATTGAAGAAAGACAATCTTTAATTTTAAATGCAAATGCCTCATACTTCATCAATAGTAGTTCATGGGTATGAGACCTGTTATGGCTTACAAACTTGAAACTTTACGCATACATACCTAATAGGATAGATTGTCTTTCATATTTTCTTTCTGTAAGTGCTCTATCTCTTTATTCGTTAACACTTGGATCAATTGAATTCCTAAACTTATCTGCTGCAAGATTTTCTCATATTTCTCTGTTAATTTGGTTTTAATCATGGTTTCCTTTAATATCTTATGTCAGCATTTTAGTCTTATGATACCTTTACAATATTTTTGCTATGCACTGTTTCATGAACTTACTCTTTGTACTTGGTGAGTGTTTCTGCTACAGGTCACAAGTGTCTAATCGTGTAATCCTAAAGATGGCTTGCAGACATTGTAAGTGGAAATTCTCGTGGAATTGTATGTACTGTCATACAATGTTCAAATCTCATATGAACTGTTTATTTGCTGCTAAATTTGACTAGATTTACACCACTTTTAGTTATATAAACAACTATATAACTTTCCAAATAAAAACAACCTTAAACTAAGTTAAATGTTCATCATTTCTTTCACCTGTGTCACTAATAAAGTTTATAAAATTTATAGATATTCAACTTGGATAAACTTGTAATTAGAACAGTTCCTTCATATTTCATTTATTCTTTGATAAAATTTGATCTTTTTATAACATTTTCATGAGTATTTTTTGTTTAATCTCCTGAAAATGAAATTGTTAGCATGTAAGCACCTGTACACACTTTGCACAATTGAGTGTTAGAAAGCATTTTAAAATATAGAAAATATATCATACATTATTTTATTGTTAAAAGACTTTTGGATCAGTTGAACACAATAAGGTGGAGGACAAATTAATTAATTGTTTATTGATAAATATATGATAATGGTGAATTTTGCAGAAATATGTTATTAGGAAATAGGAAATATAATGAAACATGAAAAACTTTTTTGTCAAAAGTATATCAAAATCTTTTTTCAATGCCCATTTACATTATTATGCACTAATTTGTATTATTTAGATTAATTTGACTTTTGTCTTCTCTTTTATTGATAGTGTTTTAGCTGATGAGCTACTTGGCTTCCTTCAGTTGTCTTTTGTCAATATCTGGAGTCTTCAGTTTAAACTTTATTGTATTAACACCTGTATAAAATCTGTAAAAATTATTGTACTGTTAAATTTTCTTCCTGTATTTCAAGCATAATTTTTGTTCATATATATAACTGAATCATTTAAAAGAAAAAGTTATGATTAAGTTCTAAACCAAAAAATGAATTAAATTATATTTGTTGAATCAGAGGAGTCAGATGATAAAATTATAAAAAGTTTTACTAAAATCATCTAATGTGCCCTGAAAAGAAATAACATAATGGACAACAAGCCTTTAAAAAGGTTTCCAATTTCTTCCCTATTCTAATAATTTGATTGTGTTGTCACTTGTTATTTGTATTAATTACATTGAATTTGATTTCACTTTTTAACTAATAAGAGGAGCTACTTCTCTGTCATAGAACTCTTTTTTATTGTTAACTGCCTTATGTTGACAGGTTGGTGCTGGTGGAAAAAAGAGCCGCCTCCTTCTGGCTATGTCAACAGCTGCAGAGTTTCGGGATAATTTAACAGAGTTCAGTGAACATTATGCATCATTGGGTAAGTTGAGATTGAATTTAGATTTCATTTTATTTTTATTCCTAAAAGTTGTGACTGATTATCCAAATAAGATAACTAAAAACCAACCCTAGTAAATTGTTACAGCTTGAATATTAATGCCATGAAAATTCAAAATCAAAATATCTTTTGTGTTATTTACATTATTCTCACTTATTTTCTGATCTTTATTATCAAATTCACTTTGTTTTGGATGATATAATTTCATTCTTCTTTAGTTTCTACTTGTCAAAATTGAAAACCTTCTAACTGTTCATGAGAATCTTTGTCAATCTTGTATTCATGTGATAACATTTTAGAACCTAGGTTTACAAATTCATTGATAACCCTTTGTAAAAACAATACTATTTGAGAATAATGTATATAAAACTTTTACAAAGTTATAGCTAACAGAATCGAATTAGTTTACCTATTGGGATTAAATAAAGGTTTTTGCTTGAAATTCTGAATTCAATATTAAGATTTCTGAGTATAGAAACTTTTTTAGTTTGACCAGTTGCATCTGAACTGGGCAAAATGTTGTAATTATAACAATCTACATTCAACTCCAAAATTTCTAAACATAAAAATATATTTTAATCCTTTGGTTATTGGGCCAAGTAAAGTTTCTATTATTAAACTTTTTAAAAAACATTTTTATTAATATTAGTGATATTGGTGTTTTGAGTTCTCACACATCAACTGTTATTAGTTTATATATGACTTTGAATTAAAGGCATTCTCAAAAAAAAAAAAATAGCATAATTTAGTTAAATAACTTTTTCTTGCTTAGGATTTTTCTTTTTCACAAGTGAATTATTTTTCAAGAACACCTGTCATATTAGGTAAATAATCAAGAATTGGATTTTTTTAAAAACAAAATTTCCTAATCGTACTTTTCAGAAATGATGAAAAAATACATGAATTATTGATACAAATGGTTTCTATATAGAAATGTATTCAATTAGTGAAAAAAATCAGTATTAACTGTTTATTTAATAATAATGACCATATGTTTTTTTACTACATTGGCTTTTGTAATTAATTTTTTAAACCAAAAAACTTATTCATCACTAAATTTAAAAAAAAAAATTTGTACAATTTCTCATTTTATCTCTGATAACATTTACCAAAATAAAATACTTAAGTCAGTCTTCTTTCTTGTTAACACACTATTTTTTTCAGTGGATGAGCCCCTTAAGTATTTAATTTAGTTGATTAATGAACCAATCAAGTAATTATGCACATCACCGACTTGTCATCATGCAACTTTTATTTTCGTCATTACATTTTGTTTTAAAAGCGCATTTTATTTCCCAATCAGAAATATTATTAAATCAAAGAAAAATAAATTTTTTTTAAAGAAATTATGTTGCTAAATATTTACTGTAAAGACAATGTATATCATCTATAATGTTATGGTGAAAATTTAGCAGAAATGGGTAATGAATTTTAATTAGTTAAATTTTAGAAGCTATTCACATAAGGATAAAAAACACTCTTTATAAATTCAATTTACAATCTGGTGATAATAAACTAAGATGATTTAACATCAAAATGTTACATCAATACTAACTGTATTCATTTTTTTTAATCATTGATTTCTTAAATTCATTTATAGAATATTTCTTTAATACTGCCAGTCTGAATATTTTGAAAAATTGTTACATAAAAATTATTTTTGTTTTTAGAATATTGTACAGTCATTACAATTATTTTTACATTAAGTTATATTTGTTTACTTTTTAATATAAAAATTATTACAAATCTAGAATTTTTAACTGTCAAGATTAGAGAAAGAGATTACTGTTGTTTATTTCATCTCTGTTTTTGTTTTTATGTCAAATGTAGGAAATGAATACAAGGGGAATTTTATCTAGATCTTTATAAATATTATATATATATATATAATTTATTTCCTTGCCAAGTTAAACAATAGTCAGAAAAAAAATAAATGAAAATTATATTTTAATGGTTTAATTCACTCGTTCCTTAAATATTTAAAAAAATGTAAATTTGTTAATAATTTGACATGCAGTAATGTATGTGTGAGTATATTGTAAAATTTCCAATCAATTTGTTTTAAACCATTAAAATATAATTTTCATTTATTTTTTTTTCTAACTATTGTTTAACTTGGCAAGGGAAGAAATTAGGAAAATGTATGTATTTGTTTTCAAGTGGGGGTTATCTTTCAAGATAGTGTGAATTTTTATAAAAAAAATTTTTGAATCCTGAAAGTGTCTTAATCTTTTTCTTAGTGAATTGGCATAACTAATGATTTAAGTTTTTATGACAATATACTAAAATGATTGATTTGTAATTTTGAACAGTGTAAGAGATTAATGTTGAGTTGTGAATCTTTTAAATAAAAAAACTATTATTGTTAATGCAAAAATATTTGTTTCCCTCTTGTTGAGAACTTAAGCAATTACAAATGAAAGTTGCTTTAAATAAAATATGTTAATATATTTGGGTAGAATTTTTGGGCAGCAACGCTGGATCATTGGTAAAAGCTCGGTCTCTGGAATCGTATTACGCGAGTTCAAATTCCAGTCAAAACCATTTCTTTCACTTTAACAGCCTCGGGGAGATGGGGCTCGTTAGCTCGGGAGAGCAGCTCATCTAAGTGAAGGGTAATACCGAATCTAAAAATCCTGGGTAAGAGCACGTAAAAATGGCCTTGTGCCAAACTTGGGTTGGTGCTCACCAAGTAAATATAATATTTGGGTAGAATGCATGACATTAAGAAATTCTTCGAAAAATTACTAACTTGTTTTTTTTTGTGTGTGTTAAATTATGCCTGATTTATTAACAGATTATTGAATGTATATTTGTTTTCAGGTCCTCCCAATCCTGATAATCTTCCAGAAGATGGTAAACTAAAAACAGAAACAATGGTTAAAGATAACAGACGCTATTATCTAGACTTAAAAGAAAACCAACGTGGACGATTTCTAAGGGTAAGCCATTTTTTTAACAGTATGTACTTCTAAGAAAAAAATAATAAGAATTTCTAATTAGAAGCATATAAAATCATTTGATTCTATTTTATTGTGAGCATGCAATTGAATTTCAATTTTCAAAAAGATATCTCCAATATGAAAAGTTTATCATTTGTAATTAATTGCTTAATCTTTCTCAATTTCCAATTTAGCACTAGAAGAACTGCTTTAAGCTGATCAATATTATGTATTATGCAAAAGGCTAGCATTAAGTGATTACGTATATACAAATTGAAAATCAGAAATGGCTAGCTTAGAAACTCTACATAGTGAAGTTTGCTATTTTACCTGCTTCTTTGAATTTGTCAACTTTAGGTTAGTAAATCTTTTCTTCAAAACTTGGTTCTAACATTTATAAACCATGGACAAAAGGCACAAGTGAAGTTATGACTTTACAATTGGCAAAATTTATTGTAAAAAAATTGAGTATTTAGCAATTGGAATGAAAAAACTTAAATTTTTTTTTTTTTTGGTGAGAATTCCAATTATTTTGTATATTGATGTGGACACAAATTGTGACCATGGAAAGAAAACTCGGAACATGGTATAAGGTTAAAGAGTATATTGAAAAGAAAAGATACAGAGAAAAAGAATTGGCGCATGCTAGGATTACTAACCTGTTGAATAGAGGTGAGTGTCCAATATCTCTGGGAGTACTTGGCTCTCGAGTAATGTAGAGTCTGGAAGAACCCATAAATGGATATGTAACATTCCCATAAGATATATCATCAAAGCCAGTGAAAAAGATTTGTTTTGAAGCAAATTTGGGGCCTCTTTAGATTTTCAGGTTTCTTTCAGGCCTCAATAATGGAAAATCTATGACAAAATAATAATTAAATAAAATCTTAAATAATCTTTTTTGTTTACTATTATCTATCATTACAGGTTTCTCAAACAATTCCAAGAGGTGGACCCAGAACGCACATTGCTATCCCTGCCCAAGGAATGATTGAATTTAGAGATGCCCTAACAGATTTACTGGATGAATTTGGAATTGAAGATCATGGTAAATAGATATGGGTATTGGTAGTTTTAGTGGGAAGCTTTCTTCTTACATTACAGTTTCACAGATATATTAATTCATTGAATTTTCATCATATAGAGTTACATTTTGAAAACTTGTGTATGTTAGCTAAGCTGGATATTTTTTTTTGAAAAAGGATCAGAAAAATATTGCATAAAGTTTCTTTTAATCCAACTTAATTTGATAAATATAATTTAAAATTAAATCTAAATAAAAAGTTGGATGATTTGAAAATTCTAAATCTTATAATTTTTTTTAAATCTTAATTTTTAATTAATGAAATTATCTAATTTCATTCTTGAATAAGGCTACCATGAAAATCTTTTAAAATTATTCTTAATATTTTAAGTTATGAATTTATTATTCTTTTTTGACTATAATATCTTAGTCCTTACTTTTCCAAGTTTAATAGCAACTTGTCTCTTGCTTTTCTAAGTTTAATCTTAATATTTCTTATTCTTCACACATTTCTTTATTTCTTTGTAATCACACAATGGATTTCTTCTAAAATTCCTTTTCTTGTTGGTCTGAAAATTGCTAAAATTTAAAATGAGTTAACATATGAAAAAAGCTTATTTGTCCATAATTAAAATTTGAATGTTTTATGATTTAATGAAAATAGATTGTGCTTAAAATATGACCATGAAGATATTTGTCTACAATTTTTCTTTCTCTTTTTCATTTATTGTGATTAATACCACTATAGAATTTGAGGAAATAATTAAAAATATTTGCATTACATTAAAATCTTGCTTTGCATTATTTATTAATTTTTCAAAACAAATTATTCCTAATTTTGTTATTGTTTTTTTCCTTTTCAGACCGTAGTGAATTACCAGAAAATCGAACAGCACGAGTGGAAGGCAAAATATTCTATTTTGATGTTGGTTCTAATGCCAGAGGTGTGTTTCTTCGGCTTACAGAGGTAAGTTAATCAGGAAATATCCTGATATAAATTAATTTTAAAAGATCAAACTAGTCTTTATATAAGTTGTTTGGATATCTTCTTAACCCCAACTACGATAGCACTTCTATCCATGGGGTCCTCAGTTTTGGGAAAAGACCAACCCTCTTGTCTGCTCACAGGAGATGGGGTTGGGGCCTGAAAAGTCTTTACATGTACCCCACGCTTTCTGTGATACATAAACATGGCCTCCTTTTCACCTGCTGCACCTTTAAGACATGCCCCAACTGAGTGTTTGTCTTAGTATGTAAGTGTGTGTGTGATATGTTCTTTCTATTTGTTGAAAAGGTAAAAAATTTAACAAAGTTCTTCTTTTTGCCAATAGAATAAATACTTATTCTTTGAAATATTCATCGTTACTGGTAAGAGGTGTGATTTTAATAAATTACTCTCGGGTCAACCCTGCTCATTTTTCTATCTGACCTGTCTGTGGATACAACCTACTGGTCAGTCACTTGACAACTGATTAATTTTCTAAAATCTTAACTTCTTTATTGTAAAAAATTGAAACAGATTACATCTGGTTCTTTAATTATTTTTTTGTAATTTTTCTAAAATAATAAAATCAAAAATAAACAAATGTGTAACAGTCACATAAAAGAACTTATATATTTTCTATTTTGGATCAGTGATGCTGCTAGGTAATTTGACCACACACTGACAAGTTTGCTGGCAGAGCACATTGATTACTGCAAGTAATTTAAGAAACCATTTCTAGATTTTTTAAAAACTATAGTTGGCCCACAGAAGGAGCTCAGCTATCAGAAGAGAGAGATTCCTCTTCTCATTGCTATCTCTTCTTCCACCATTCACTGGATGTTCATAAACAATACAATCTTGACTTCTAGATGACTGACCAAAAGATAATCAATATAACTTTCATTTTTCTCACTCTGCTTTTTCTCCTCAAAATAAATATTCCGTTGTTTTGTTTAAAAAGAAGTTTATTAGTCCCCCGATTTATCGGAAAGAAACCGTTGTTTTCAGTGGTGTCCGTCCGTCCATGAGTCTGTGTGTCCATGCGTCCGGACTATTGCCATATAACCATCCATTATTACTTTTTGAAATTTTGCAAGATCTTGTATTTTTATATATAAATGTGCATAGTTTAAAATTTCTAATTACGAAAATTCTCATTGTGTTCTCATTGTGGGTCAAAAACACCCCAATATGCCAAAAATTACACTTTTTGCTCCATAACCTTTAATCCATTTGTTAGATTTTTCTGAAATTTGGCCAAAATGTGGAGGGAATTGTCCCAATGTAAATTTAGTATTTCTGAATGTAACAAAATTCTAGTTTGCTTCCCTTGGGGCTTTTTTGAGGCTATCCAAAATATCATTATGTATGTCCTTTTTTTATGCTTCATTCACTGTGCACTCATTGGGGACAATCCATGCTTTACTTGTTTTGTTTATTCCGCTAATTGTTTTATAGTGATCATGCCATCACTAAACGTAAATTTTTTTTTTTTCTTAATCATCAAACAACATTGGATGTAGTAATGTGCCATAGCATTCCAATACTTAGTATTTACATTTTGATTTTAACCCACTTTTTAATTTCTAGCCAGGCTACCTTATTTTAATATAAACAATATAATCTAAAATTCCTATGAGATATTGTCAACAAAACAAACTCATGTTTACATTTCTTTGAACAATTTTCTAAAAGCAAAACTTTAATTTAATTTTGACTGTTTAAAGTAATAACCTATCTTATTCAACTAATGATATGCTTAATATTGTTACATTTATATTTCATTTTCATAATAATTTTAAATAAATCATTCTAGATTCAAATAGTATTTATGGTTAGAATATTGAAAAATCTCAAGAGTTTTAGTAATTCAATTTAAAAAAATTGAAAAATTATATTTTTAACAGCCCAAATAGAGCTAATTATTATTTTTGGAGAAATGGAAAGAAAAGCCCAGTGTAACCTTGGAAGGTTAATTTATTTAGGTAATAGTCCAAAGAAATAGTAACATAACAAATACTGTAAAAATAATAAACAAGGTTCAATTTGTTAGGATTTTATTCTTAAGGAAATGCATTATCAGGCATAGAATTCAAATTTCTTTGATCTATAACAATTCTTTATAATAAATTTGATAGATATTTTCAATATTATTTTATTTAAATAAACATTTTATGATGAAGAAATAAATGATTAGTTTTATGTGACCAAGTTCAATCTTTTCTTGTGCAAAAAAAATGTTTCTCTTTGCTTTCAGAATAGTCAATCTCAATAAATACAAATGATTTATTTAATATTTTTGTTTTGTTTAAGAGAAAAAAAACTTACTTGATTTCTTTTTTTTTCTTCCTATAGGCTCGACCTGGTGGATATCGCAGCTCGATTACCATTCCAGAGCGTGCATGGTCAAGGTTTCGGGATCTTATGGCAGAATTTGCTGATAAAATGAAGTCCAAAGAAGGGCAATAGTATGTTGCATCTGACAGAGGGAATGTGCTTGGTGATGATCTTGGTAATAGCCAAGAATACTGTAGCCAGAACAGGCCTCAGTAGAAAGGCAGGGTCAAACTGCGACCAAAACATGCTGCAAGTACTGACTGATGATGTTAATGTTGATATAACCAAAAAAAAATCTGCTTCAGATAAAAGAAGAGGAAATGAGCTACTCAACCAGACAGTTGGCTGATTTACCTGTTCAGATGATCCCTTTTTTATTACAAGTATTAAGATAAACTCATAACTTTAATCCCCCACCTCGATCAAAACCATTTCCTTCAATTTTTTTCATTGGCATTTAGTTAGCTCATTCATTTCAATAAAACTACTGTCATCTTTATCTTGGCTGATGGTAGTAAGACATCCCCACCCTTCCCTGGCAGTGATGACTGCCCTTCAAAAGTTGACTCATTAAGCACATTTCCTTTGTCCATAAATTGATGGTAATCATTGACGGAGATTTTAAGATCTACTTGACTCATTATATTTTGTGGAAAGTTTATCCGTGATTGTTTGAATATCCAGTTGGGTAGTGTGATATTTGGTTATTAATAGTATTGGTTATGGAAAACAAGGTTTTAAGAAAAGTTCTGTATAAATGTGGGAAGAAAGATTTATTGAGGGTTAGAGTGTTTTTAGTGCTGATCCCAGGTGACAAGTCTTGCAGACTTAGAGTCTAATTGGTTATACATATAGATGTGCCTCTGTGTGTGTGTGTGTGTGTGTGTGTGAATATATATATATGTGTGTGTGTGTGTGTGTGTACACAAACATATATACTTACACATACATATATACACCCATTCACATATACATACACACACACGCACACACACACAGACATATATATATATATAATATACTTTTTAGGTTAAAGCTGTAACACACCTGACTGATTCTAATGGTGGTTCTAAACTACTGTATAGATGTACCATCACTTAAAACCTTGTACTGTTTGTGTTTCGTGTTAATGACTAAATTTGTGGTCAGTTGGTTGCACTTTGTTAAACCAGGAATCCCTCCCTTGCAGACTTATGATTGGCTAACAAGAACATTTTAAAAACAAGTCTATATAAAGAAACACACACACACATATATATGTATATATATTAAATCACATACATACATCTGTCTATCAATCTAAAATGAAAATTTATGTACACACATATTTTT
>JAUZSX010000041.1:1469645-1495559 GCA_034780655.1 Idiosepius hallami
ATCAATAACAGATTAATTTCTTTTAAATTTATCAAAAATGCATATGTATCTGCAACTTAAATCCCTCCCCCAAGAAGAAGGAACAATTAAACACCTTAAAAAAAACATTTTTATCAAAGATTTGAACTAATCTTGTTCAATAATTTGAAAAAAGGAAATATAAAAAACCCAAAACAGTAATAGATTAAAAAAAAAAAAAAGAAATGAAAAGCAACTACAAACTGCAACTTGTTAATTGTTTGTTTTGGGGTTTTTTTAAAAAAAGAAAACATTGATAGTTAGATTGTATTCAGAGTTGATATTAGATTGCCTACAAAAATATAAAAAGGTTTAAAAAAATGGTTGCATATCTAGAAAGTGTATATGTATGAGAATGCGTATATGTATGTGTGCCTGAATGTGAATACAGATGCACACACACGCAAATATATATATATATTTGTATCTGAAGAAAAGAACAAGCTCAGGCTTTACCGGTGTCCCTAGACATCACAGATATGTTAATATGTACAGAATGATATCTCTACCTGTATTAAGAATGTTATTGCTTTTCTTTCCTAAATTGGAATTCAAAATTTCCAAAGGGCCTGCCACTGAAAACAAATTCAATATGGCAATGATTTTTAACATCAATCCATGGAAAATAATACCATGGAAAATGTTTTTAAAAAGAAATGAAGAATTTAATCTTTGTTTGATAAAATACTGTTATTTCTATTTATAAGACATTCAGCCTATTAGCTGCAAAGATTTACTTAAAAAAAAAATTAAAATTAAAAAAAAGAGGAATAAAATTGCAGCATCCAGTCCTGTATATACTATTTATGGAAGAATGAAATGAAAAAATGAAAAAAAAAAAAAAGTTGGAAAAAAAAGTATTAATGATATAAATTCTATGACTGTTGCTTATCATTCTTATTCTTTTCAATATTGTTGTCTTTCAACTTAGTGAATTTATGTTGTATTTTATGGGCATGGCTTTTCCTGGAAACCTGTTAGCATCTGCACCCTAATTATATTTTAAAAATGAGCACCACTAAATTTCCTTCAGTATGCTACAATTAGTTTAGTGGTGGTGGTGATGGTGATGGTATAAGCTTTATTTTCATCAACCTCAATCCTCATCTGTATTGGATGGAAATTTACTGGTTTATTACAGGTTTTATTTTTATACCAAACTTATCGGCAATGGTATACAAAAATGAAATAAAAAAAAATTAAAAAAAAGTAGCTGTACAGTACTTGTATCCAACACAAACTTTGTTGTGCAGATGATTAAATCTATAAATGTTGATCTGTTGCAGTGTTCTGATCTCTGTTACTTTCAGTGTGCATGTTAGACAAAGTATGGATGTGCATTTACTACTAATTTTGTGTTCATACACATAAAATGAAATTTGAAACATTCTGGTAATTGAATGTCAGTCACTATCATTACAAAATAGAAAGAATCAATATGATAGAACATAACTTCTCCTTTCCATCTATGTTCATTTTGGGGCTTCAAATTAATTTCTATAAACATTTTAAAAACATATTTATCTTTTCAATTTGCATTTATTTATACCATTCAAAAAAAGACATCTATCCAACTCTGCACCTCATTACAAATACAAAACTCAATTGATCTTTTGTAGCCCTTTTCCATGAAAACATTTGGTTTTTTAATCTCTGTATGAA
The DNA here is from genome assembly GCA_034780655.1 of Idiosepius hallami. Classification (NCBI taxonomy): domain Eukaryota; kingdom Metazoa; phylum Mollusca; class Cephalopoda; family Idiosepiidae; genus Idiosepius; species Idiosepius hallami. The sequence continues at coordinate 1,471,326 of JAUZSX010000041.1, forward strand.
TAAATGAATGTGTGGATGTGTTTGAAATCTGAATAACATACTTTGCTAAAAAATTTTTTTTAAAGAACATGGTGCAGATACAAAATTCTATTCCAAGTTATTCTACTAATAATTGTTTTCTTCTTGTTACTCTTGTTGATGGCTTCTTTAGCCCCCACCAAACATGACTTGCCTCAAAACTGATTTTTACTTTCAAACTATAATCTCCTGCTCTAACCAGTTAACAAACACTGTCTTCTAAGCATTATTATTTTGATTATTTTTTTAAAATTATTATTATCATTATGATGGTTACAGATCTCACTGAATCATTTTAATTATTTGAATGATAAAAGATTTTACAAAAAATATTTTTCTAATAATGTACATATACAACAATCAGATCAAATCAATAAGTTATTTTTCTTTCATTGAATTAGTAATATATTACAATTGTTCATTGAGGGCACTAGAACAAAAGTTTCTTGACTTTTCTTTTTCGTATATGACTAGTATCATCAAAAATGAAACAAGTTTTTTGAGGCAGTCTGTTACATAGAGCTATTGCTCTAGAAACACTGACCCTAATACAAGCCTTGATTTTAAAATTCAACTGGTTTGAACTGAGCCAGTTTTGTTACATGATTTATCAAGAAGTGAATTGATAGCATTTATCTACTTGTTATGTTGATTATGATGTGTATGAGGAGAAGCTATAGATGTTTGTTTACCAGACCTTTAGTTGTTAAAACTGGTATTTTTAAAACTGGAATCTTCTTGAAAAAGAAGAAAGTCTGCTAGAGTCACATCAAGCTACAAATGTATCAATGCAAAAGCTCTCCAATGGAGTGGGTTTGTTGATGTAATGTAAGAAAAATTGGTGCTGTATAATTTGTACCTAAATAGGGACAATTCTTTATTTGACGAATATCAATACAGTGATAATGTTATTAGGGATCAATCCTTGATAACTACATAATAGAAATAATTTGCTTAACCAAATGAAATGTTGGGAATTGTTTAAAGAACTTCTTCAACAGGATGGGACTTATTCTAGATTGCCTCCCCCTCACCCCATATTCCTGAAACAAAAAGTATAGGAATAGCACTGTCCAAAGTTATTCCTTGGGAAAATGTGGCCTTTTTGCTGTTTGTGATTTTGATACATAGGCAACTTTCTAAAATTAATTCCATGAATGATATAAATTGGTAAATGCTAAAACTATGATCTAACATGAACAGAATTAATAAACTAAAAATGAATTCTCTTTGGTTTAGCTAAAAATTTTGCAACTAGTTTTGCAGAGATGGATTTGTACTTGCTGTTAAAACAAACTTAGTATAAATGAAAGTATCAATAAATAGATTCTCTACTAAACTACAAAGGTAATGAAAATAAATCTTTTAAAGTAGAATATTTTACACTGAAATAAAACTACTGATGATATTCCAATAGAGAACTGCTAAATTTGAGGAATTGACATTGTAATAAAATTCCTGCAAGTGATTGTAAGAAATCTTTGTAAATTTAGACTGTTTATATAAATTATAATATGGAAATGAAAAGAAGATGGAAGGGATGATTGGGGAGGCAAGAAGTAAAACGGTGATTTGTTTGCAAAATATCTTTCGTTGTTAACTGGATTATAAATCTGGATTTTTTGTTAATGAATATTTTATAAAAATATAAAAAGATGGTGACTGCTTCATTTTGATGGTGCCAATCATTTAAATTCTTTCTAAAAAGAAATCATTATGAAATGCTTTTCTTATTTTTGAAATTAAAAAATATATATTCTCCATCAACATTTGCAATTGTCTATTCAACTTTGAGTACAAATATTGCATACCAAATAAAAGTAATGGTTGAACTCATAATTACTGGTAATACACAATAATCATGTCTAAATAACAAAAACATCAACAATAAAAACAAGAAATTCTTTATTTTAACATTTAACAACTTTAGCTTGGGAACTCCTTTCCTTTTCCCTTATTATTAAAGCTCATTAGAAAATATTATGGATTTAGATTTTTCTTTTGAAATTTTGAGACTTTTTTTCTTTAAAGATGTGACTGCTTTAATGTCAGAATAATTGTTTTAACTTAAAAATAAGATAATGAATGCTACATGTTTTCTTAATGTTCTTTTAATTAAATTATTTAAAAAAAATCTTATATTTCTATCCTTTTTTCCTATCAACAAAAATTCTATACAAATTATTGGTGAGAAAATCTCTTGAGATTATTATCATCATCATAAGCAAAAGGCAGGTTTGATTATAAGTAGGTTTAAATATCAAAATTCAAAGGAGTAAAAGATTCCCATTTATATGTAAAGCTCAAATTAAAAAAAAAACTGTTACAATTTCTACAAAAATAAATTGTTTTTTGGGTACCCAACTAAGTTCCAGTTTTAAGAAATTAATTTGTTTCAATGTTTCTCAGTTTTTCAGTCGTGCACTCACATATGTACATATAAAAAAATCTCACTCATAATATTTAGGTTTTTTTTATATAAAACCTAAAGAATTTCTTATCTTTACTTTCCAGGGCTTTCCTATAAAAAAAAACAACTTCAAATTATTGGTTCTTGACAAAATAGTTTGCTTATATTTTTAACTGCTGATATAAGATATTTTCCTACCATTACAGATTTGTAAGTAGAGATGTTTCTCTTCTTCCAAATCATTTTTATATCATACATACGAACCAAATTTACATTTTCAGTAAATTATATAAAAAAATTGAAGTTTATTTAAAAAAAAGGGGGAAAAGAAAGCAAAAATACATATACCCATGCACAGAATTTTCTTCTGCCTGTTTATTCTCCCTTAAAGTTTCTATAAGCAGTCAACATCTATTGTTCCAATTCTGATGGCTAGCCCTTACTGTATTAGATGATGTGATCAGCACATAAAAGGAACAGTTTTCAGGAGTTGTTGCAGTAAGAATGAAGAACAAATAGAGAAGTTTTTAAAAATGTCTATAAACTGGTTCATTTCAATATTTTTCAATCTTTCCTCCTGTGAAGAAGGAATTTATTTTATTTATATTTTTTTGTGAATTTTATGAGCCAGGAAAAATATGCTAATAGTTTTTTTTTTAACTTTTGAATTTCTTCTTAATTCATCATTGTCTATTCATCCCAAACCTTCCATATGTTCATGTATGCCCACCCACTTGTTAAAACACACAGTTTTATATTGAGGTCTGGCTTTGCAATAACACTTATTTCAGTGTCACATCATACTTAGCTACTAATTTTTTTTTCTCTCAACTAAAATTAAAAGAAAGTTTTTTGTATGTCATTACATGTCCACATTTTTGTACCATTGTATTTTAAGCATTCAAATATGAATGAAATCAAGCAAACCGGCCAATTTGTTTGTTCCATTTTCATTGGTTTTGAGGAAGATTTCTCTCTTGGTTTTTTCATTAATCCTTTGATCTTTCCAAATCCAAAAAGACATAAGGATTAAAAGTTAAACTGAAAGACACAAGATTAGATGGAATTTATTATTAATTTTATCCCCCAAATCTATCTTCTTTTCTACCTCACTTTAATAATAATTATAGGATTTTTTTCTTCTTTATTTTAATTACTTTTTAATTAATTTTCCTCATTAACCTACTTTAAACAGTACAGATAAGTGACTTTATTTCATTCTTCTCTTTAACCCTTTCTTGCCTCCAAAGTTAAATGCCTTATAATAGCTTCAAATAGAATTTTATCTTTTTCTTTTATCATTTTTTCAAATCTAATTTCTTTATTATCTCTTTTTTACATTAGGATATTATTTAAATAAAGATAAAACTCAAATCATTTCCATAGAATTATAAAAATCCTGCATACTGTAAAACTACTATTTAATTTTCCATTTTTTTCTCTTGCTCATATACATGGATTTATTCATGCTGACGCAGACTTTAAATTAATAGATCTGTTACTTCAAGTGTTAATGTGTTATCTTACAAATCTCATGCAATAGCATTGGGTTTCATTTTTTTTTCCTTTATTTTTTAGGGAGAGGAGTTCCTACACTATCAAACTTTTCTTGCCGTTAAATGAGTTGTTGATTTCTCTAGATTAATACTGACTTCAATTTTACTTAAAAACACTAGCATCTTCTGCTCCATTCCAGTCAAAGACTGGTGCTATACCTACCATCTATTATTATTATAATTACCTCATTATCAACGTCATCCTCACCATCATCTTTTCCTTGTCAGTGAAATATTTCATTAATTGATTAATAGAAAATAAACTATTCTTTTTTCCTAAATCACTTTTTAAATATTAAAACCTTGTCTGTTTACTGATTAACACAAGAGCCGTATAAATAATACAAAAAAAAACCATAGAATCTTTTATTCAGTTTTGGTGGATTATAACTAGGGCTTTGGCAATATGCTTTTGTTTAAGAATATTCTTGTCAAAGACTTGACTATTTTGTAATTTTACCATTTCTTTTAATTCTTAACTTATTACTTATAGCTGCAGAATTAAAAGAAATGGTAAAATAACAAAATAATCAAGTAGGGCTGAAACAAGACCATTCTTTAATAAAAGCCATATATATATATCATAGCCCTAACTGAGGATTATTCAATTTGTTAAAACCTTTTTTTTTTTTTTTGGTTTATTTTTTTTCTCTTGGTATCATTTCATAAATTAAGTGTCTTGAAAAATATTTATGAGCTTGTCACAATCAATTAAATGCTTTTGCTGTGAAAGGATTTTGTATGATTATGTGGATTTTGTAAGATGTCAGGGAAGGCTGCAAGTTGTTCATGCTTGTTGCTTGAGAGGAAAACTAAACAATAAAATAGAAAACAAAGACATTCAAATCTACATAGATTCAAGAAAATATGAAGTTGATGAGAGAAATATTATTTTCAAATAAATTTTCCCTTTTTTAGTCACTAAGCAAAGTTTTTTTTTCAAAAATGCCAAAACTTGGTTTATTTATGGTGTTTAATAACACTTCTCGCCCATCCCAATTGTACTATTTTCAAACATTCTTTTGGCTTAGAGTTAAATTTTTTATTATAAATGTTATAATTCTTTTGTTTTCATGAAATGCTATTTTTATTAGAGAAAATTTTAACTTAAAACAATTGTTAATATGTTCACTTTGATTGCTTTACTTTTCTTCTCCCCACACCCCAAAATACCTATACAATTATATTTAGTGTAATTATCTTAAAAACACTTCTCAGTTCAAATCATCTTATTTTGTCAATATGGAGACTGTTTCTCTTATATATATATTATATATAATACAATAAAATATATATATATGACATATTTATATATAATATAATATAAATATATATAAATATATGAATATTAATATAAGTAATGTAACTTATTCATATTAGGCAAGCAAAACCAGCCTGACTCTGAGTAACCAAAGTAGAAAAGCATCTTCTAAGCAGCCTTCCGTCCATTTTCTGATCATAAACTCTCTGCCTCTTTTCCAGAAAAAGAAATTCTGGAAATGTCTTAATGGTGACTTAATTTCTTCTCGATTCTCTGTCCAATTTCCATGATTTCAATAGATACTCAGTGCTTGCAAGATTCATTAAAAGTATTTCTGAGTTAGTGGCCATTTGTGGATGGATGAGGTGGGGGGTGTTGAAGCCATTTGTTGATTCAAGGTGAAATGCTACATGTCTCCAAGTTTGAACTTTTCATTCTCATTTTTCCATCTTAAATCATTGTAACACAAAGATTTGTTCAATAAAATGCTACATTGGCATAGCAACGCTAGTCATTATCAACTGGCTAACAACCTTTTCATTTAGCACTACTTTTTATAACAATTTGGTTTAACTTTTACAAGAAAAACTAATCAATTCGAAAGAAAACTAAACCCACTCAATTGATAAAAAAGATTATAATAAGAGGATGCTCCATGGCCTGTCCTGTTTTAAGATTTGTTGAGTTAGCCCCATTTAGTATGCAGCTCTCGGAAGAACTATGCGTTTACTGATAAAATATGCCAGTTTTTTTGTTTTGGTGTCCCTGATGATAATGGTTAGTGTTTTACTGTCAAATTGAGAAAGTGTGTGGACAAAGTGCTTTTATTTTGAAGAAGCAAAAGGTTTGGACCTTGATTTAACAAAGATGAAAACATTTTTTTTTCACCCTCCAAATGATACTTGGAATTTTTTTTTTTTTGGATTGGTGCAGGCAGCTCTGCAAAAAGCTTCATTTTTTTTTTTAATTAATGGGATCCATAAATTATTGCTCATTATTAATTAGGTTGCATTGCTATAAGAATGAGAAAAATCTAAAATTTTGAAAATATTTTGGAAGTATCATTATTTGTTTATAAAAATACCATTTTTTTTCTCTGATGAAAAAGAATGATAATATATACAAGACATCCAAACTGGTTACTGAAGTCATTGGAATAAGTTTATAAAATAATATTTAAAAACCATCACTTGTATTATCATACAATTCCATATTTCATCCAAGTTAATAAAGAAGAAAAAAGCCTACAGATTATCCATATCTGCTGTAAAAAAAAAAAAAAAAGTCCTCAAGAGTATTAAGGGATGCAAATCTTGATCACTAAAGAGTTACTCCCCTTGACGATTTTAATAGAATTGGAACTTAAAACAGATTTGCTGTTTTTAACAGCTTTAATCTACTTGGCTGCTCTGTATATGTTACAAAAACCAAAAAATTGCAAGATATTTTAGGATATTGTTTTTAAATTTTATTTTTTGTCTGTTATCTTCCCTGTTTCTGCCTCAACCACAATTTCATCCATACACACACATGCATATACAGACACATGTCCAACCTTGTTAACTGCATACATAAATGTTTTCAATAAGCAATATTTAATTCAGAATTAAATAAATTGCAGCAACTAACCTCAATGTGGCCAAGGCCAATACATTAAAATTTTTTTTCAACTTCTCTCTTCATATTCTGATTGTTTTAAGGAAATGATTGATTCGTTAACAAAAAGAATCTTTTATGTCCAATAGTTTATTAAAGAAACAAAGTTTTATTGTTTTTAATTTTTTGTTTTTACTTGTTTCAATTTTCAATTAAATTTTAACAATTGTTGTTGGTTTCCTTTTAAAGAAAAAAAATCCAAATGATCCGTTACCATAGTAACATTTAAAGGCTGCCATTCTAACAAAAAATAATTTTTTTTCATTAAAAATAGAAATTGAAAATTATTAAAGATATCTTTAAATTCTTCTTCTTGTTTGCTTATTTGGGATTTCAATATTTTTGTCACTTGTTTTCAGTCAAACCTTTTCCATAAATATATTCACAACTTAGTTTTAAGTTTTATCTCTTTTTGACCCTTTAAAATAAAGGTTGACTAGAAATTCAAAATCCATTTTAGTATATATATTTTTTAAGTGGTATAAGTTTTCTTTTTAAACTTTAGAACATTATTTTTTCAATTCAATTTTATATCAATGTTTATTTTCTTCTTTTTTTTGTCTGTACATAAAGTTATATGACTAGGGGATTTGGGGAACTTTAAAAAGAATTTCATTGCTATTAGATTTTAATTTAAAACTTGCATCACTTTGCAATTAAGCAATAATAAAAAAAAAAGTGGGGAATAGACAATATTGATGCTAATTCACTTGATTTGGTTTTAATATATATGACTAAAAAGAATACTATATTTTATAAGTTTGTAATCTGGGTGTATTTTTAGCTGTTAATTTTTCCTCCCTAATAAGCCAAATAAACATTTCCCAAAAATATTACAATCTAAAAAATGTATTTCTTATCAGTTTTATTACTATTTTTTTTTTCTTTAAACATTATTTCAAAGTAGATTTTTTTATGATAAATCTAAAGAAAAATATCCTGGTTTATTTTTCTACATGAACTGGTTAAAAAAAAATTAAAGAATAATGTTTGATAAGAGTTTTTACTTAAACTTATACCACTTAATACAAATCTTCCTATAGAAATATTTTGGTTGAGAAAAAAAAAAATGGTGTTAAACTATTTTATGGAGAAAGTTTAGATATTCAACTGAAATATGTGTGTTTTTTTTTTTGTTTTTTTAGAAAAGTTAATATTAGAAAATCCAGAATTGTTACTGATAAGTTCTGATTTATACTGTGATCAGAGTAAATTATTTCAGTGATATCTTTTTTGTAAGCTTTAAGCAAATTTTCATCTCTCAAATTATAAGAAGAAAAAAAAACTTTAAAATTGGATGCCAACAAATTCCATTTTCTTTTCTAATCATTTAAAAAGAAAATTAAAGATTTTCTGATTTGATTGGAATAAATTATAAAACAAATTGAGTAAAATGCTCTCATTATCCCTTCCCTTTAAAAACTGAATATTTTGAAATTATAATATTTTAAGGTCCCAATAAATGAAACCTCCAATCTACTTGATTTTTTTTAAAGTTTCAAATCCATGAATATGAAGGTTTATATTTATAGAATGATCTCAAATTTTTGTTTCTGATGTTTTTAGAGTGAGTCTAAAAATGCATATGTCATGTAGAAATTCATCGAATTCCTCCTGACAGGGAAGTTGAACCAATCAACATTTACCAAATGTTTATAGAAGTTAAGCAGTTAGAAGTCAGGTTTGTTTATAATAGTGATAACAGATCTGGATGGCAAATTAAGCTCTAGATGTCTAGAAGTTACTACCATTTCATTAAAAAAAAAAATCCTGCATATTAGCAAACCCCCAAAATTACAGATTCTAGATACTGTAAACCAACTATATTAGAACTGGCATCTAATTAAATTATTAGTCTTAAGAGCTGCATTCTTTTTTATTCTTGACTACTTGTATGGAGGGAAACATGGTATGCTTAATTTGTAAATAACCTATTAAAATATATAATTAGATATGGATATTACATTGTAAATTATATCAAATAGAGCTTAGCAAAATGTATTTCAGGTCGATACTTAAAAGATGACTAATGAATTTGTAGTTACATTTCTATTTTCTCTCAAACTATTTTTTCATATGGAAAACTTCACTGATCATCAGTGAATGTTCATTGGCTCAACTTCTAGTGCATAGAACAATTCAAATACAATTTCTGCTTCTGATAAATACATTTATATTTAGAGTTTATTTCTCAGTCAATTTCAGGTTATTAGCAAAACTCTTTGCTTATTTCATAATCCTAATGCAGTGTTTAAATTGATCCATTTAAAAAGAATCCTTCCTTTTATAACAAAGTAATATAGCCATTGTTTTGTTAATTCATGCATAATATTCTGTTACAACACAGCTTATAAACAGTGAAAGAAAAATATGGAAAAAATTCTTAAGACAGGGATTAGAATGTTGAAAAAAAAATCAATTTCAACAATACAGAAAAAAAAAGGTAAGTATAAAAATGTTTTTTTCTTTTATTCAGATAAGTAATTTATATATAACAAAAAAAATCATTTTTTCTTTTTATTTTGCTCCAATAAAAATTTTTGCTAACAAATTATTTGCAAATGTTGCAAATTGATTTCTAAGAAATCTAGAAAAAATTATATATTTCAATATATACTTGTCTAGATACAGGCATTCTTAATTAGAGTAATAATTATATATTCAGCCTTATTCTAAAGTTTAGATTGTCTTTAATGGAACAAAAATATCTTTCAACTTCACCATGTCTTGAAAATATTTTGTCATTAGGATTACAGATCATGTGGATTTATCTCCAAAACTCTATTAGAGTTTATTCCATAATTTCTGTAATAAAAACTTCTTAGCCTTTTTTGCAATATTGTTGTAAAAAATGCCAATATCATCATCTACTTAAAGAGGGGGAAATAATATCACATGCACAGAAATTCTCAGTAAAATTTGCTTTACATAAAAAAATCTATGAAAAAACACTTGTGTACACTTACACTCAACACATTTTAAGATTTGTTGAGATATGACAACATATTACATACACATAGATAAATAGACACAGAAATACACACTGATAATTAAGCTCAATAAAATATAAATGTAAGTAACTGTTTCAGTTTAAAAGCTTAAAATCATTTTTCATTTTTAAAATGAAGAATATCTTTACAAATTATAAATTTGAAAGAATTCCAGAATGAATCATTTTTATAAAATTCTTGTTGATTCAACATGAAGAGAAATCTGAAATGTAACTTTGATCAAGTAGAAAGGACAATTATTATTGTATGTATGGAATTCAAAGCAATGATTTATTTTATAATGTTGTCCTTATCTCCATTAAATTCCCATCTACACCGGGTAAAAAAAAAAAAACAAAAAAAACTTTGTTTCTAGATGATTTGGTCATTTGGAATAACAAACAAAATTTCCCAATTCCCTAAAGCACTTTTCAGTTCTATTTAAGAAAAACAATTTAATATTTCATGATTGAATTAGAAAAATATAAATAAAGAGAGAAGAAGCCAGGATTTGATTATAAAACACAACCATTGACAAATGAAGAAAAACCCATTCAAAACAACATCATGGAATGTGTCTATATTAAAAAATGATATTTAAAAAATAAAATTATGTCTTAAGATTTTTTTTTTTTTACACCAGAATATAACTTTAAATGTTGATAACAACCTGGTTGGGGGCGTTGGAGCAAATATTTGCATAGATAAACAAATAAACATGCTAAAAAAAATTAATAAATAATTCTGTTGAATAATCCTTACAAATAGGAAAGATATTTAGACTCAAAGAATTAATGTTCTTCATATTTGTCAAAGTTTCTGAAGTCAAAGGAAAATAATTTTGTGATTACAAAAATAATTGTTCCCCAATTTGAGTTACCATAATCAAATTTATTCAAACATTTCTTTATTGATGAGCAAAGGAGGAACAAAAGATTTGCCATTCACAAGTTTCTCCAAACCCTGAAAAACAAAAGAGAAATCAACTATTTTATAATCACAACTAAAAAATCCAGCATTAAAAATTATGAAAAATAAAGATTAACCAAGTATATCTAGAATTAAAAGATTCAAACTGAAAGTGTTGTTACAGCAATAAGGTAGATTTACTTAATGTATATTCTCATGTGTGCGTGTTTCTTTTAATCCTTGGAATGAGGCTTCATAATTTTGTATATTTATGATGCAGACTAGTCGTCATCTTTATATTTGTTAAACTTACAATGTTTTGGCCAATTAATGCTTGAGCCTTCTTCAGGTTATAATAGAAAAGCTCTATCATCTGAAGAAGACCAAAACATTAGTCTTCCTCTTTATATTTATTAAATTACAAATGTGTATTTAAAACTTTAATCTTTCCTTTTCTTTCCTTTTTCTTCTTCCCTCGGTGAAACAAATCCTAGATTAATTAAAATTCTTTTTTTTTTTTCAAAACGTTAAAAAAAATCCAAAAAAATCCTTAAAATAATGATTGTCAAATTAAAATGATTTATCTTTACAAGTTAAATGAAATAGTCCTAAAATGATTAAAATAATATCAATATAAGACTGTAATAGATTTAAGTGTAATGAAAAGCGAAACCCCAAAAGAAAGGTTGCTTACCTCTCCTGCATAAGAGACAAGTGGAGAGATTTCACATACAACAACTGAATCATCACAGTCATTTGCTTGGCTAAAAAGAAATCAAAACAAATTTAGTGAATAGATTTCCAAAGAACTAAATGAAGTTCATTTGTTTTATTGAAATTAGTTTATCAAATTCCACATGACCACAGAAAATAATCTAAATCTTCAATACTAAAATGAAATAAGTTTCAAATAAAGGAGCAATTATTTTAATTATTCTAATATTTTCTTCCTCATATTTTTATTCAACTTTTATGAATTGTAAATTAACAACAGAGACATAAAATACTAGTAATATTTCACTGTTTATCAACTTCAAATATTTAATTAAATTTTGAGCTTGTGATAACTAAAATATTCAATCATTTCAATAAAAACTAAAAATGTATTTTAATTTTTCAAGTATTAAAATTGTTCAAAATATAGAAAATGAAATCTATTTACAAACTAGGAAAGCATGTTCAATAATGAATTAGTAAATTTGATAAATAAGGGTTTTTTGCTCTTAAATTGTTAACCTTTTTTAAAAAAATAAATGTAATAAAAGAAATGTCTTAATATCTAAGTATCTTTTAAAGAATTTGATTAAAATTAAAGATTTTTCTAAAGAAATTATTCAACCATAAAAATAAGAAAAAAAATCAATTGTGTAAAGATAAAATTTTATTGATCAACGACTTTAGGATTAAAGAATTAAAATAGAATTTAATTTAAAAAAAAAAATCATTTGAGAATAATTTCTTGAAAACAATCTTTCAAAATTTACTTTTAATGTTCTTACAATTAAAAGATTAGCAAATTATAATTATTTATCATTGAATTGTTTTATCAAAGAAAAATCATAAAAGCAACTTCATTGGCCAAATCCAATTAATTGGTAAAATAAAAGTGGATGATCTGCAAAAAAAAATTTTTAAGCATTTCAATTAAGCAAAAATTTAAAGAAAAGTTAGTAAAAGTGTAAAATACAGGAAAAAAAAGCTTGATATGTCATAAGAAAAAGAAATATATATATATTTATCAATTTTTATTGAGCTTTTCACATTTTTCCAATTTTTAAATACAATTATCAACAGAATAATGTTGAAAGTTGGTTTCATTCACACCCATCTCCTTCCAAATCCTAGACTAAATTCCATCAAATGCTAAAAACATTGATATTAAGCAGATCTGCAAGACTGGATTGCTTCCCAACTCAAAATCCACTGATAGTGCCATAGCTAGGGGGTCTATCTCAGGTGACATTATGTTCCTTCAAATTTTTTTAAAGCCAGGCTAAGGTATGAAAATAAGATTTTATTTATTTATTTATTCTGTATTATAATGTAATTAAATGGTGCCATATGAGGGATTTAGTCTAAAGAAAAATCTAGATTATAAGGTTGTTCAAGCACAAACCCAAGTTAGGCACAATACCAGTTTTAAGTGCTCATTATATCCCTGGACTTTCATAATCAGTGTTGCCTTTCACCTAGATGAGTTTGATTAAGTTGATAGGTCTCATCCACCTGGGTTTTGGGAATAAGTGTTATCCTTACACCCAGATGAGTTACTCTCCTTAAATAATGAGCTTCATCTACCAGAGGTAGCTGAAAGCGAATGGAAGGATTTAGATTTTCACTGGGTGTTTTATAAGGTTTTCTTTATTCGACATGTGGTAACAAATAACTCTTCTAAGTTACACCACGCCTCAAATAATCAAAGCTTATGAAGGGGGTGGGGTGGGGTAATGCCTCACCAGTTTAATAGTGTGGTTTTATAGGGTTTACCTGATCGATTTCAAAAGTATTGCATTAAGCATAGGGTGATGTAGGGGTCAGTTGAGGGACATTTATTCTAGCTATGCCACTGTCCACAGAAATAAAAGTTTCATCTGAAAAGTGAACAGCAATATTTGAATTTTATATTGTTTTTATTAACTTTTTTTGGTCTAATTATTAATTAGTTAATTCCTAAAAATCCTACTTTTTAGGAATTAACTTTATTATTCGGACTTTTGTCCTCATCATAGTAGGTTTTTTGATGTTTCTACACTACGTTTTGGCTTAGTTCACCTCAGGCCATCTTCAGGTGATTACTGAGGTTTCGGTGACGAGACCCAGCATCCCTATCTGAGGTTACATTTAAAAACACCTGAAGACTGTCCGAGGTGAACTAGGCCAAAACGTAGTGTAGAAACATCAAAAAAACCTACTAAGATGAGGACAAAAGTCCAAATAATAAAGTTAATTCCTAAATTATAAAGCCTCATCACACAAAAAAAATAAAATGAAATAAACTATAATTCATCCCCCATTACAAAAAATATTTTGAGCTTAAAATTATTTTATCTTTTTCATATTTCAAATATCAAGCAAAGTGGAAATCCAAAGCCAAGTTAGAAGAAATAGCAAGAACATTTTTAGTTTAAAGGACATAACATACGAACCTTTTGTTGTCAGCCATTGAATGGCTGTTGTAATTTTGACTGTAGAAAAAGGTAGGAATAAAAACAAGAGATATGGAGATTAGAAACATGCATTTTAGACTAGAGATAGGGTAGTAACTAGTGAGTGGCAGCTGAGATATTACAAACAGTGAGTGGAAGAAAGAAAAAAGATTGGAGAGAAAAAAAAAAGGTGGGGGAAAATAGATATGATTTTGTTGAATGGGAAATTTGTTGGTGTCTATATTTCTTTACTAACAAGGATACACATTATTGCATTGAAGTTTTTTCTCTTTCATGTTTATTTCAGAATCTTGAAATGGGCCACATCATAATATGTGCCTTCTAAACCAACTCATAAAAGGTGTATGAAAATTCATGTTCAAAAAACTTTTTTTTTTTTGAAAGTGTAAACAAAATATACAAAATGTAATTGTTAATATAACAATAAATATATATCTATATTATATAAAAACGGAAATCCAGACAAAGATGGGCTAAAAAAAAAAATAAATAAAAAAAAATAACAAAAGTCTATTATTAAAAAATTACCTTAAAAAAAATCAACATAAAAATATCTAAATAAAATAAAGTCATATCTAGTCATAATGATGAGTTATAAACAAAAATCAAATAAAAATGGTGCAATTGAAGAAAGAAACTTTCAAATCAATAAAGATTGCCAATTAACTTATTTTCCAGCTAAAAATATTCAGATTTCCTCACCAACAGATTTAGAAAATAAATCCAAAACTCACCAGATATCACTTGAAAAGAAAAATCCTTACCCTCAACTAAACATCATGAAAATGCCTTTCTTTGTTTACAATATAAGTTATAATAAACAAAATTGTCAATATTAAACAAAAAAAAAAAATCTGAATAAAACAGATCTAAAATAGTCATTCTAACAATTTCATTATTTCACACTTAAGATCAAATCATAATCAGAAACATTTCCACTAATTTTAGCATAAATCATTTTTCATTATCATTATAGATGATATTTTCCAATTAAATTAGAATTTATTAATGTGGTGTGATTTTCTGGTCGGAAGAGGACAGAGAGTGGGACGAGGTTCGGGTGGCACCGGTTTTGGAGCGAGGAGAAGTACACCGGTGTCGAGGGGATAAGAACAGGACAGAACGTGACAAGAGGGGGACACGAACGGACGTGAGGCACCAGACAAGTTGAGTCGGTGTTGGACAAGAGTGCCCACGTGGGGGCGTGACAGACGAGAAGTCCCGTTGTGGAGGAGAAAAATGTGGTACGCGGGTTTGTTTGTGCGTACGAGGGCAAGCAGCTCTGATATTGGACTGTTACATGTGACTGACTCTTAACTGTATGTAAATGTTTTATTTATGTCGGTTTTCTTTGAATATATTGTTTTTCCGTTAAACAACCAGGAGTTGTGGTGTCTGTTCTTTCCTGTGCATTTTCTGGGCCAAGTCAGCCGCGTGTGTTTTCACAACAATTAACAATATTTATCGACTTTGCTCGGACGCTGGGGTTCGATAGATAAGATCGCTTTGATTAGATAGATTATTTTATCTTTTTATATTTTGGTTTGTTACAAGCAGCAATACATGCAAATTAAATGCTGAATTTTAATAAGCTGTTAGTTATCTCCCTTTGAAAGTTTTATAACTGATATTATCTGACCTTTGATCAATGGCACCAGAAATGTGTATTCATAAAAAGCAGAGACTCAACGAAAAGAAAAGAAAATTTAATTGTTATTTTTACGGTCAAAATCTATTTTCAAATAACGCTAAAAGAAACGATCAATGCTGAAATGGTTTTCTTCTCATGTTAACATTAAGCCCAAATAAAGAATTTTTAGTTTCTTTTATATTTAAAATCTTTCATGCTAAATGCTAAAACAACAAAAAAACATTAAAGATTCAGATCTAAGTATTGAAGAGGTATATAAACAAGTTTTGGAACATTATTCTTTTCAATATTAAAAAAAAGAAAAGAAAATCAACCTCTCCTAATAAATAAAAACATTAAGAAATACAGAAATAACTCAGCAATTATATATCAAACTTAGTTAACAAATTTAACTAAAAATTAAAATTTAAAAAAAAAATCTTTCTTCAAAAACATTTCTTAACTGATGATATGCCATTCGAACCAGAGAACTAAAAATTTTGATTCCACCAATAAAAAACCGTGAATAATTTTAATTATGAATGGCAGTCTATCTAAACATTTCTTATAGTTGAATTTGACAATTAAAATCTTAAGAATATTTTCCTGGTTTTGCAAATAAACAATTTTAATCTTCAAGCATGAATTTTATTTTTATAGAATAAATTCAATTAAATAAATTAGAAAATATAGAGTTGGGAAAGGTTTTTTTTTCTTCATACAAATTTGGAAATATCTTTAAGAATATATTTTATATTTCTTTTATAAGTTTATGGTCATTTCTTCTGAGTGGAATCAGAAGTAATAAATTTCATGTTTAAATACTCTTTTCAAAATACTTAAAAACAAAATTAGAAATAATTGGTACAAACAGAGATTGTACTTCAATATTTAAATTAGTTTACAATAAATCTTTAATCACATTTCACAGTACTTACAAAGCAATCACTATTTTATTTTAAAATCAGATGATTAATTAATTTTTATTAAACAACATATTTAAAATTGGTTTCCTAAAAATTGATTTTGGTGTTTAAAAAAAAAAACAGAAGATGTAACTCAATAAGAATAAATAAATGCATTTAAAAAAAATTTATTTTGAAATTCAAAAAAGGAACTTTAAGTTAATAAGAAGTCTTTAAATTCTTACAGTGATAATTAGGATTGTGACAATATGCTTTTTATTAAAGAATATTCTAGTCATAAATGGTCAAGTAACAAAAAGAATATTCTTTAATAAAAGCACAATGTCACAGCCCTACATTTAAAAGAAAACCTCCAATTGCCTTAACTATTTTTATCTTAAAAGTCAGATGCTCTACTGAGTCAATTATAAAGGATGTTCTTATACAACAGAAATTTTTGTCATAATCTAAGAAATATAATCTAAAATTATTGAATACGAAATTCATGAAATGACAACCCTGGAACATTTTCATAATTTATTTTTCATATATTAATTACCAATAAGTATTTGTTTATTCTTTTTGTTTTTGTATGTATAGAGTCTTGTTATGAAGATATTTATTTCTTTATTTCATTTTTATTTTTAGGCCATACAAATTATTTGTATTTATAATCCTTATTTCATTCTTTAATACAAGTTTACTGTTTTTTTTTTTTAATTATTTTACTAACATTTTTTATTTTGTCATTTTTGATGGCACAGGCATGCTAGTTAGTAAATAAAAATATCTGCAGAGAGAGAGAGAGAGAGAGAAAAGCATTTACGTATATAAAAAGAAATGATTATTTAAAACTAATTCCTAAACTAAATTTTCTATTTGGGAATGGGAATACAGAAATGAAAGGAGAAAAATGAAAACTAAATTCTACAAAAAGAAAAAACAAATAATTATTTATCTTACCTGGGTATATGTGGAATTGGGGTGCCATTTTTCTGTATGAATTTTCCACCTGCATTGAGTACATAACGATAGTGAAGATTGTGTAGAGCATGGAGGCAAGCTGAAGGTGTATCCTTGGGTTTGCCTTCAGCATTCTTCAAGGGTGCGAATTCATCTTCCCTCAGAACTTCCCATACGGCAAAATTGCTGTCACATTGAGGACAAAAAAAAAACACGCACAAACAAAACAAGGCCAGAAAATGACAAAAAAAGGGTCAGAAAAGATAAACAGCCCAAAATGTGGTTTGTGCAGCAAGAAAGGTGAAGTTCATCATAAATTTTGGATTAGTGGAAGTAGCAGCAACACGACAAAAACCAACACCAGAAAAAAAAAAGAAAAAGAAAAAAAAATTTATTAGAGAAAAAAATATATATATTAAAAAAACAAAACAAAAAAAAAAACAGCTTGCAAAAAAAAAAAAAAGAAAAAAAAAAGATGAAAAACCAAAGGTTTTATAAGAGTTCATCTCATTAAAAAATAATTCTGGTATTAAAATCAACAAAGCATTTTTTTTTTAGGGTGGTTTAAAGAATTTTAAACCATTACAAATCATTTACTGCTAGGATTATTTATTTTTTTTAATGAATTGTAAAATGTTTAGAAATTAAAAGAAAAATAATGAAAATAAATTTATATTTATTTCAAAAAGCCAAATGAATTAATAAAAGTTTCAAAATTTTAGTCTTTTTAATGCTGCATTAAATGACCTTCTTAAAAATATGTATATTGTTAAATAAAAATGCCTAAATCAAATTATAATTAAGGTTTTGCATATTCTTTGAAGAAAAACTAATTTCATAAGTTTTAATTTTGTATTTAACAATCTGATAGAGAATGAAAAGATCTTATAATGGAAATAAAACTTTGGTTTTCATGTGCAAACAAGAGCATTATATTGCAATATATATATTAAGAAAAAGAGTAATATTATCTCTGAAGCAGAAGAGGCAAGCATGTTCTATCTTTTTATTTCAAAACATTAAAATTAATGCCAAATGAAGACTAAGCCAAGTCCTTTAAGAATTTAAGGAAAATATTTTTTTTCCAAAATGTGTTTGGAAAATTTCTATTAGAATTTTTTTTCCTTTACAAAACAATTTTCCTTTAGATTGTTCAATTCTAATCTGAATAGCATTGCCTCTCCTTTTACAAGCTTCTTCATTTATAAAACCATTTTATTAAATAGCCTCTTTTGTAACAAAGCATAATCTATTATCAACCAGTATGACCCAGAAGCAATAAAGAACCACTCCTCCATTAAACAAATGCAAAAAAAAAACCCACCTCAAATTAATTAAATTCTAAGTGAAAGGGAAAAATGGTTATTGCCAGATTTTAAGTATCAAAACTAAAAAGATCAAAACTGATTGTTAAAAACAAGTCTTTAAATATCTTTAGATTTATAAGATTCTTTGATTTTTCTTTTTTGGTGATAAAAGAATTTTTTATAACCTGGTTTAAAATTAAAATTTGTTTTTATAAAAGTTAATGAAAACTTCATAAAGTATTTCTAGAATTTCTAAATATTTCTGTTTATGATTTTTTATAAATTTCAAAATATGGATTCAAGATTCAGAGAATTATCTGAATTGAGTTTTTTGGTACTTTTATCAATAATAAATCATTTTAAAGTGAATCATTTTCGTTTTTTTGTTGATTTTTTTTTTGACAAATTTGTTGTCACAAAACAAAAATATAAAATCCTTAGTTTTTACATAATTACATTAAAACCAATTCCCCAAAAAGTAATTGGAAATATTACTTAAAAATTTAAACTATTTCTAAAGATTTTAACTTTTTCTGGGAAAGCTTTTAAGCAATGATTTTATTTCAATTTTGCAGACATTTTGAGATGATTTACAGACATCTTTTTCACTCAAAAATGTTCTAAGTAGATTCTAAAATTACTGTGTGATCACAAAAGTTATAATCATATAAACATCTATTTAAAATACTTTAACAAAAAATTATAATCGATTACAACAAAGTTTCAAAGATCTCTGTTTAGCAAATTATTCTGACAAATGACATCTTCACTTCATTAACAGCAGACTAAACTTTTTGATCAAGGTTTAAAAAAAAGTTAGTTTTTCTTAACCAAGATAAATTTCAAAACATAAAAGTTCCTTAGCAAATAACTAGTAACAGTTGAAGTTAGAAAAAATCCAATTGACAATTATTTGTAGAATTTGAAATAAACACTTTCTGGTGTAAAAAAAAAAATTACACTAAATTTTTTTTTAAATAAACAAAAACATACTTTCTTTAGAATCAACAAATAAAGGAAGAATTTTATAAGTTTCATAAAGAAGCATTTTATAAGTTGATAAAGAGAAATTATTTTGATTAATTCCTCTTTCAAAATAAAAATCTGTTCTGAAAAGAATTATAAAATGTAATAAAGTTTTTCTAAGCAAATAAAAGATTTATTAAGAAAGAGGTAAAAAGATTTTTTCTTTTATAAAATTAGATTCATTTATTTTTTGTTGTGTTTTATTCAGGACATTTCTTTTTCTAATCTTTTTCACCATTGGATTAATAACACAAGTGATATTAACCTAGTAGTATAACTTTTTGTATCATTAGTTTCAAGTAAATAAAAAATTATAGACATTTTGACTTTAAAGACTTAAAATACAAATTTAATAACATTTTTTTTACAATTATTCCAATGAAAATTTTCAAAAATTCAAAAGATTTAGTAACTTACTCGCAGAATTTGAAAACATCAAAAACAAATTTTTCCATTTTGATTCCATTTGATTCTGTGGGTGTTATTTGATTTCCTTTAACATCAAGACAAGGAATCTTCTTTTTAGCGACATGATGTTTTAATTCATGTTCATGTTTTCTAAAGAACAAGGGAAAATATTGAGAATTTTCAAAATGAGCACAATTTTTTTTTTTAAAGATATGAAGAGACAATCATTTTTAACTTACGGTTATCATTAAAAGGTTTGCAACAACATAAAAAAATCTTTGTTATTAATAAGTAAACAACTATTTTTACTTTTAACATTTTAAAAATAATAATTCAAACAAACATACAAAAAAATTAATGTTAAATTTTTATGTTAATTCAATACTTTATGCACCTTTTTGCAATCTTTAACAAGTTTTATTCCTTTTGGTATAGACTCAGTGATTTTAAAGAAATAAATCTAATAGAAGTCCAAGGTCTTTGAAGGACAGTTCTGAGTTCAATTCTTGTTAAAGCAACTTTAAAAATATCAAGGACTAAATACTTTTACATAGAATAATATTGTAATCTTTTGGCTAGATTAGTTAAACAAAAATTAAATACCAATTTGGAAAAAATACATTTAGTCTGGCCACCACCACCACCACCACCATCATCATTACTACTTTTATAGATCATATTTATTACATACAAAAATGCTTACTCTGAGATTTTGTGGAGAAACTCTGTTGTAAAAAAATGGTTGCAAATATTTCCTGCACTGAACATAAGTCGCCCTTCTTCATTGCGTTTCTCAGCAGTAGCCAAAGTGATTTCACTATATTCTACAACTTGGTAGTTGCCTCCAACTTTACATACAACACCAACAGCTTCAGTTGGGAAAGCCTTCTCTACAACCTGTTTTGAAATTTAAAAATAATATTTCAAAGAGAACATTAAACCAGGCTTTTGTTGAAATATTAAAACAAATACATTTATTTCTTAGTGATTGGTTACAATATTTACCTTTTGTCGGTATTTTTTTTTTATGGTATATCAAACTTTTTAGGTTATTTCTTGTTAAGAACAATCATTTTTGACAAATTTTCCTTTTTTGTCTGTACACATTTTTTTGAATAATAGAATATACACTATTTAATCCATAGGGATTCATACCTTTCCCAAATGAATCCAAATGTGAACACAAATGTAATGACAGGGATTCAAATTTGCATATTACAGTTCTGAGGTCAAACTGCCTATTCAAGTAGACTTCCTTATCTTTTGCAAGGGTTTTTTTTTCTTTTAAAGTTTAAAAACAAATTTTTTTTTTCATTTTGAATTTATTTATTTATTGAATATTTGTTTAATAAGCTTTTTAATGAAAACAATGGGTTTAGATAAAAAAAAAAAAATTTCCTAGATAAAAATTGAAAAACTATACCTTGGCTCCACAATTGGCTCCCTTCTGTATACAATAACCCATAAAAATTGGGTCGGCCATTTTGACTAAAATGTTATCCACACAATAAACGTGGATATATTTTATATTCCTTTTATCCATGTCTTTCAAAATATGACGATCTCTCAAAGCACGGTATAAACCACCGTTTCCATCTGCCAAAGAAAACAATAGCAAATTTTCAAATAAGAAAAAATAAATATTAAAAACATTTTCTCTTATTTAAAGTCAAAATGTATAGACTTGATATTATTTTCTATTTAAATCAGGACTTTACCTTCTTTTCTTGGTCGACCTTCTCATAAGTATTAGTCATAAAACAATTTTTAAAAAAAATAGAAAGAGTATATAATAAAGCTTTATTTTTATATGAAAATTAGTTTCATCCAAATAAAGTATTCTATAACAATAATAATAATAAAAATTATCTAAGAAATTGTGTGTGGACCACCTGAAATATTCCTGGATTCCTAGTCCATTTGATTTAGATGCTTCTACTCCTTTAAGATATGGATGAGACTACCAACTCAATGAGAGTAACTCGTCTAGGAGAAGTTAAAACTGATTACAAAATTGGGTTTGTGCTTGACCAAGTACATATATATTTAAAATTAACATTAGGATCTATCTACTTGGTTCAGCACAAATTAAAGTTAGGCACAAGGCTAAATTTAGATACTCTTTATATCTCTGGGCATTCGTAATCAATGTTGTCCTTCACATAGAGGAGTTACTATCATTAAGATAGAAGAAATATTCAAAGAGGCAAAACCGAATAGAAAAAAAAAAAATGAGAATAGATTTGATAAAAAAAAAGGCAAATTTATGTGTGTTTTTCTTAGATTTATTTTTTTTAACACCACATCAACCCTTCTTAGGTCATTTAATACTGAATACTAACCTGGAGACAAAGCAATTTTATCCTTGGCTGATTTTATGATCTTTCCATCAAATGTCATACTAGGCAATAAGAATTGCTCAAAGATTACAACATTTTCTTTATCCAAACCAAAATAATTATTTGCTTCAAAATATTTCTCAGTTTGTTGTTTTGTGTGTTCACTTGTCATGATATACCTTTAAAGAAAAACAGTTTAATCCATTTTTGAAAACAGTAAATGTGTATCTTTGGAGGTTGCAAGTAATTCAAAAAAAAAAATTACATTTTGATTATTGCTAAGGAACTGAGTTTAAAAATCTTTTTATTCCAGCTGAAAATTTTCCTCCTCATCAATATTTTTATGGAGGTTAAATGAAAAAGTTCTGGGTTATCCCAGAACTTTTTCTAGAAAAACTTTATTGAAGTTGCAAAACTATTTATATACATAAGATTTACCTAATTTAATACATTGGATGTGGACGAGAACTGATTTACATTTTGGATAACAGAAAGATTTTTTAAATTTTTATTGACAAGGAGTTTATTTATCTATTACATTGAACAATTGAACTGTTAATTACAGAACATATTTAATGTTCATAATACAAAGACATTGTGTTGTCATATTGTTTCTGATTATAGAGTTTATAGTGTTTTTACGGTTGTGTTTGGTTATTACATTTAATAATTTAACCATTAAATATAGAAAATTTAATACAAAATTAATTCAAATATTTTTTTAGAAAACATAATATTTAAGAATTCCTTTTTATAAAATGATAAAAAGCCTTTATTTCAATAAAAGGTTTTTCTATTTTTCAGAATTCTTTAGATGAAGTAGGACAAATTCTACCAGCATAATTCGGACTATTTTCCTCATCCTTATATTTTCTCTGTCTCACTACATTTCAACCAAATTACCTTTTAGTCTTCTTCAACTGACTTAAACTATTGATTCATATTGTTTTTTTTAAATCTATCATTTTCTTGAATTAAAGGTTGGTTTTTATTTTTCTTCTTTTTAAGGATAATTTGTTTTTATTGTCATCTTTTTTTTTAGTAAGTTTTTCATGTGTTTTAATCTCCTTATGTTCTTGTATTATTATTATTATTATTATATTTAAAAAAAAATTTGTAAATGAATTGATAAAAAAAAAAAATGTACCATTTAATTGATTATGGGGTTGTAATGAGAAATATTATCTTTATTATGGTTGGAAAGTAAACAAAATAAGAAACTCATGTAAAACAATTCCAAAATTTCAATACAACAACAACTGACTTTTCTGTATAATTACTTACCAAACAATAGAACAAGTTTTGTTAGCTAATTCTTGTACTTTGAGAATTCGTTCTGCTTGTAGTTGGTACAACGTTTTCTTTGAAGGTAGTCCCACACTATACATGCCTTTAGGGTAATTTACACCTAAACGCGTTCCTTGACCCCCAGCTAGCAGCAAAACAGCCACTTGATTCTCCCCAATTTTTTCCAAACCTTAAAAAAAAAAGGATTGTTAACATAAACTAATACTTTATATATAGGTAATAAAGAAATTCTTTTTAAGGCAGAATGATGCGGTTGAAATAAGATTTTCTCTTCTTGTTTCCCTTGTTAAACTTGTTTAACAAGGGAAACAAGAAGAGGCACACACACTCGGAGGGACTGTGTTTGAAAATGGAATTTTAATTCCGAAATATTACAAAATA
>JAUZSX010000041.1:1511502-1530560 GCA_034780655.1 Idiosepius hallami
CTAGGTGAAGGGTAACACCGAATATATAAAGCCCAGGTAAGAGCACGTAAAAATGGCCTTGTGCCAAACTTGGGGGGGGGCTCACCAAGTAAATATCATAATGGTTTTCTGATTAGTCCTAACAATTATTTTGATAATCTTTTCACATTACAAAGGACCTGTGACCCCCCCCCAAAGGAGCCTTGGGGCCCCTAAGCCCTGTGCTCACCAAGTAAATATATCTTTATGTACTTACATGAGATTCTTATCAACATCCGATCCATTTGCCCAAACAAAATATCCTTCCATCTTTTTATCGTTCAATCCTGTCCACCAAGGAATGGCACCGACCAATTCCGACATGGCATTCGATTTGATAAAAGACTGTCAATTAAAAATAACAAAACACAATCGTATGAATTACCCCCCTAGGTGCTACAAACCCTGCACATCATTAGTGCTGTAAATCCACATCCTTAAAGGTTTTTTTAAATAACGCAAGTTGCACTATGTGCGTCTAAAAATAACGTTTGTCATAAGTAATTGTTCTCAGCATTAAAAAGACCTAAAAAGAAAGTTGATATGCCGTTAAACACAAAACAAATGAACAAACAAAAATTTCAGCATAGCAGCCAGGAGCCGCTATGCTGCCAGGCCGTATGCCACTATTTATGTACCTTTTGTTAATACATTTGTTAACCCTTAGTACTGTCGTCTTATTTCTTATATTTAATAACTACACTGTAAACAACACCACACTCGACCACAACAAGTGGCGGCACCAAGATGAACTCACAATTACAACAATTAGAAAATCCTTATCACACTTAAAATATAAATCCATCAATCCATCTCTCTTTCTGCCTATCTCTTTCTTTATGTGTATTATATTTACTTGGTGAACACTAACCCAAGTTTGGCACAAGGCCATTTTTACGTGCTCTTTCCCGGGCTTTTTATACTCAGTGTTACCCTTCACCTAGATGAGATGCTCTCCCGAGTTAACGAACTCCATCTGGCCGAGGCAGCTAAAGGTGGATGTAATGGTTTTAACTGGGATTTGAACTCACGTACGACGATTCCAGAGCCCGAGCTTTTCCAATGCTCCACTGTCGGTGCCCTTTTTTATGTGTATATAGTTGAAGGGTCCAGTATGTTGAGGGGGGTGCAAGTTGCCTCGAGGTTGCTAAAGTAAAATTAATGGTTTTGACTGGGATTTGAACTCACGTAATACGATTCCAGAGCCCGAGCTCGAGCTTTTACCAATGCTCCACCATCGGTGCCCTTTCTTTATGTGTATATAGTTGAAGGCTCCAGTATGTTGAGGGGGATGCAAGTTGCCTTTTTAGGGTAAAGGGGCTCACAAGGCGCATTCTTGATCGAGCCCTGCTAGGTGGCTAAGCGTGGCACTGAATGTTAACATGCTAAAAAGAGAAGAGATAGAAGTCGTCTTTATTTCTTAATCAACAGCGGACAACAATTTCCTTGGTCATTCTAACCTGATTAGCTTCAAAACTAAATATACAATTTGACCCTTGGGCACAGAGTTCATTCCAGAATAACACAGACACAAACTGGAATCAAGTAGGAAAAAAAATACAATCAGTTCAATGACCCTATCCTTCAGGTAAACACTTACTTTACCTTTTAATTTAAGAGGTGTGAGCCGAGTCTACTGCCCAGTGTCTGTAGTAGTCTTTAAAAGGAATAGGAAAGACATTTGTTTTAATGTCAGGGTGAGGATGGACCAATGTTTTAACCTATAAATTTAACTGCCCAACCAAGTGTAATGGATCTACTATATTTAAAACAAAGACTCATTAGTGTCCCAAAAGTAGATGTATCCAATTTTGTACTATATTTAAAAAAGGTGTATAGACTTTTCATTACAAGACTATTAATCACTAAATATTAATCATTAGACTTTTAATCACAGGGTTTTTTCATCACAGGAACACTTAATCACCCCAACATTGAGTATTTAAATTACCCCAAAGAAAAAAAATTACATTTATGTTTTTATCAAGTTAAATTTTTAGGACCTTTGACAATTTCAGGATTTTTCGCAACCATGGGTTCAATGAAGAATCCTCATTTTAAAGGATTCCAAAAACTGGACAAATATAATGGGGTGAAAAAATATCTTTTTTATTTGGAATATTTGGCATAACATCATTCAAACGCTTTCAGAAATCCCCAAGTGATTAGAATTTTCAGAGTGATTAAGAGTAATGAAAAAACCATGTGATTAAGTCTAGTGATTAATAATCCATGATTGATAATCGAGTGATGAAACGTAAAGTGATGAAAAGTCTGTATACCAGAGGGGAACCCTCCCCTCCCCATCATACACTTGATACTCTTTGGTTAATGAAGGTGTTGGGGAACTCTTGATTCATTACTATAAGTTTAATCAAGAAAAACCTAACCTTATAAAAAAACTAGATTTTTCTTCAGACTAAAGCCCTCTTATGGCACCATGTAATTACATAATAATATATGAAAAATAAATTTTATTTTCATACTATATTTCTAACTGACTTTTGGGCAGCAACAGTGGAGCATTGGTAAAAGCTCGGGCTCTGGAATCGTATTACGCGAGTTCAAATCCCAGTCAAATCCATTACTTTCGCTTCAGCAGCCTCGGGCAGATGGGGCTTGTTAACTCGGGAGAGCATCTCATCTAGGTGAAGGGTAACACCGAATGTAAAAATCCCTGGTAAGAGTACGTAAAAATGGCCTTGTGCCAAACTTGGGTTGGTGCTCACCAAGTAAATATGATATCTCACATATTTTTATTTTAAGTTCTTAACTTGGGTTACCATAACTTAGGTCATTAGGAATGAATATATCGGCCTAAGAAACCTAAAGCAAAAATTGACACACCGAGATTTTTACCTTAATATAGTCCTTTAATAGAACAGACAGCTCTGAGTGATTAGTTTTTAATTTTGTTAAATCAGGATCCAAAGATTAAGGCCGAAATATTGGTGTTAATGTGTCTTCTTTTGCCTTAAATCGCCAGGGCTAATGTATTGGATCTTTAGGGTTTAAAGTGTTAATCACATTTTTATAGACTTGTAACTTTCACATATTTTTAAGTTCTTAAAAATGAATTAGAAATAAATATAAAAGGTCATTAAAAATGAAATGTTTGATTAAATTAATCACATGTTTGTAGACTAATAACTTTTAGATAATTTTTTATTTCAAATTCCTAATTTCATAGCGTCTAACCTTAACTTCATCACCTTTCAGGTGGTGACTGGTGCTGAGAGTGGTGCTGGTGCAGTTTGCAGTTAAGGCCAACATATGATTCCATGATATTTTCAATCATCATCATTTTTTAATCCATGGATAAATTCAAGATTCACGTTGTTTACAAATATACAAATTCCGTTGGGGGAGAAAAATGTCTCTCAAATGGCTAGAACCATTAATGAGATATTTGGTGAGAATGCAGTGAGTGCAGTGTGCAGTGAATGAGCGATCCGCCGATCAGTGTGACTGTGCCGGTGCTGGTTTGCTGGTTTGAATGATTTCGAGATGGTGATTTTAACCCGTTTGACCCTAGCAGGGCCGATATATCGGCCTTAGTAACCAAAGGCAAAAAAAAACAAAAACTGACATTTCGACCCTAATATGATTTTTTAATAGAACGGATCTAAGTGACTATTTGGTAATATTGCCAAGTCAGGGTCCAAAGGTGAAGGTTGAACTACGTTGTGTGTGTGTGTGTGTGTCGCCAGGGCAGATATATCGTTTCTTTAGGGTCTAAAGGATTAATCTTGAAAACATGTAAATGGTGTATTTGTAAAATAAAGAATTTCTAAAATAATATCAGAATTTATTAACAATAGTCACATTTTGGGGTTGTTCCAAAAATAGATCAGAAATTTGATTTTCGTTCCGTTTTCTTCTTTGAAACCAATTAAAATATTAAATAAAAATTTCACATTTCCATATTCGATAAAAAAAAAATCGATAATTATTGAAAAAAAAAACTATCTTGGTTTTGAACCCGGATTGCCTCCACTAAAAGCCGAGTAGTCGCTACCTGTTAGGCCAACTTCAATTACAAAGAATTGTGTTGAAAAAAAAAAACCTATATTAAATTGTAAAGGGGGAAAACCCATTTTAGCGTGCAGATTCATTTGCCAACTGGGGAGGGGGACGAAGGTGCGTACAGACTGGACTGACTGCAGCTAGCCAGTAGCCACCTTCTTATTTAATTTATGTTTTTTAACTTTGTTGTTTTATAAAAAAATTCTGAGAAAAAAAAAATATTCAAACCATTCTTTTCTTTTGCTGCTACAAAAATTAAGAAAACAAAATGGTATTATTTTGGTTTGGTTCGGTTGGTTCGGTTTGGTTTGTTTATAGGCTGTTTTATAGTTAAACATTATTTTAAAGAAATTACCAAAAGACCCTTTTTCAATTAAAAATTATAAAATTATACAATAATTTTTTTAAAATCCAGTGATTTCTTCTTCTTTGTTTTAATAAAAACTACACATAAATCTTAATTTGTACACGACGGGTTAAAGTATTTTAATTCTATAGGTTTTATTTTGTTTTTAAACCCTATAATTCTAAACACAAATTAAAATTAATATTAACTATCAAAAATCTTTCATTCTGAAACGTGCTAAGATTTTTGACACTATTTTGCACACACTAGGTTTTAATTTAAAGTTTTTAAAAATACGGAATAATGTTATTATGGTTCATGCAGAACTTGTGCATTCGATATGGAATCATTTCGATATGGGCTAAAAAAGTGTTTTTGGGAGGTTTTTCTTATTTATTATTTTTCTTGTTTTTTTCCAACCAAATCAGTGAAACAGTAAACACTGAACCAGAACCACATTTGTTTTGGGCCATACTTTTTATTTTTTTAAATGTAAATGATTGAAATAAAAACTGATACGAACAAATTGAATATTTCATGATTTTTGCGAAAAAGTGAATTGAAAATAAATAATTTTATGGTATTTTTTTGTGGTTGAAGGAGGGGAGAGCGCAGGTGATATTAGAAGATTTAATTATTTTGCTTTAAAAACCGTAAATCAAATTATCTCGAGGAGACAACAAAAATTAAAATAAAGAAAGTAATTATAATTATTTTCAGAATAAGCAAACAAAAAGGCAAAACCAGAACAAAAAAAACAACAATCAAGCCACAATAAAACTAACACACAACATTACGAAAAGTAAGTTTAGTCTCGATTTTAAAATAAGATCTCTTCTCGACCAGCAGCACGTGTGCATGCAATAATCGCTAATATTTTTTCCAAAGAAAATTAACAGAATTAATTAGCAACAAGTACTAAATGAGAAAAATACCAGAAATAATTTTCTTTTGAAAACCATTAACACGTCTCTTCTTCACATAAATAAAATACTAACATAAATTGTGTTAAGAAAACAAAAAGATGTTTTTTTAGGAAAAAAAAACTAACCTTGCGCCGTTCGCCGTTTCTTTGACTACAGACTTTCCATTAATGTCGATTACTTCATCGTTCAATTTTATTCTCCCATCCTTAAAGCATATTCCTCCCTCTTTGACTTCGACAACCTTTACAAACGTTGTACCTTGTCCTAAGAATTGCCTGATCCCTTCTCTGGTAGAGCCACCTCTATCCGTGTTGACCGAATAATAAGTGTCATATGTACTGCTACCGCTTCCTGCACTCTTCAACGTTGCACTCGGGGATGAAGAAGCCGCCCCTCCTCCGCCAGGAGATGACGACGCGGAACTGGTGACCCCGGGTTTTAGGTGACGACATTTCCAAGGGTCAGTCCCAGGTTCTGTCGCATACCAATTTGCTGGTACTGTATCCAAAATAATTCCAAGATCCTCACCGGGGGGGCAAGCCAGTTCCACCCTAAATACCTGGTCCTTTCGTGGGGGCTTTGTCGGTGGCGTGTTGCGATTGGAATCATTAATGCAGCAGCAACCTCCAGAATCGACCACGGAGGAATTTGGGGGTAACGTCGACATTTTCGAAGGGGTACTACATAGATCAGATTTTGGTAATGTTCCATTAGAGTACTTGGGCGAACTGATGTTGTGGCAAGGGAGGGTTGCACATCCAGCGTTTCCACTTCCTCCTTTTTTGCTGGATTTCCGACCACTACCAGTTTTGCAATGCCCTGTACCCCCATGGTTGTTATTGTTGGAGGAAGACAAAAGTTTACTAAAAAACGATTTCAAGTTAAGACTTTCCATCCCTTCTTCTTGTTTCCAAATTTCGTTGTTTTTCTG
The DNA here is from genome assembly GCA_034780655.1 of Idiosepius hallami. Taxonomy (NCBI): domain Eukaryota; kingdom Metazoa; phylum Mollusca; class Cephalopoda; family Idiosepiidae; genus Idiosepius; species Idiosepius hallami. Next base: position 1,517,750 of record JAUZSX010000041.1, read on the forward strand.
TTCCGTCTTTTCCGTGTTGTTGCTGTCGCTGTTCTGGTTTTTCGTGATGCTGGTGCTCTTTTGATAATTAATAATAATAATCGCGTTGTTTCTCCTTCGGAAAACTCACTCATTTCCTGTGAACCGGCCAGGAATCTCATAATGTGAAAGTGTTCAAAATCCGAAGGTGGAGAAGAAAGGATCTAAGACAGTGTAAGGACATTAAAATTTTCCTCTGTCGGTTGGTTCGCGCTTTCTTTTTTATCATTGAATAATCAATAAATATGGTACAGAAACAGAATTAACTGTTGGTTGATCTAAATGTTGTGTGTTTGTGTGTGTGTGTGTCTTCTTGTCCTTTTAAAAATTACCTCTCTTGTTTTTATATTGGCATTAGGCATTGGAGATCGCCTGAATGCCTCTGACTGAACTAACTACTGACTAAAGAGAAAGAGAGGATAGGATACTATATTCCTCCCACTCAGAGTAAGGAGAGAAAGAAAATAACTTGAGTGTGCGTTGTTGTTGTTGTACCTGTAGCTGCCTGCACTGCACAAAAACAGGAGCAACAACATATATATTTCGCTTTGTGAATACTCATTCATTCACTCACTCACTGACTGCTTAAAATGTAAAATAACACCATTTCTTATTCTTAACTTCTTCTCACTTATCTACTGTAATTTCAGGTGCCACTTAGATGAAAAAAAAACTTAAAAGAGAATTTTATTTTAAACTTAAGATGGCCTGTTTTTGGATGAGAGATTATTATTCTATAATTGATTTGTGCTATTTCTCGCAAATAATCAACAAGAGCGAGCAATAAATGTTTTTTTTTTAATGAAAATATTATGCTTTTTTCGTTTCTTTTAAAAATTAGAATTTTATTTTTTCTTTCTTTTTGTGTCACACTTACGCTGGATTTTATAAGAAAGGCATTTTTGTTGTAAGCAACGTTATTTTGAAATTTATTTCTTCGAAGATTTTTATTTTCCTCAGTCTTTTTTTAACTCCTTAATTTTTCATTTTAATTTCTTTTTTATTTTATTTTTTGAAATAACACTTTCACTTTACCTTGGTAAAATTTAACTTATGGTTAATTTAATTCCGTCTCTGATCAGGATTTCTTCTGAAGCCTCCTTTTATTTTCACCCATCAAAAAATTGTTAAGTCTTATAATAGTAAGTTCCAGGTATAATGTAATAATAATAATCCATTCTTTTTGGACCGGGACCAGCAGTTACCATTTTTTTCCCTCATTGGTTGTAGTTGGCGTATTATTCTTCAATTTCAACAAAAACAAAAATAATTCGTGTCACTTGTATTTTTCATCCAGATGGTTAGATTTTTTTAAAAATAGATATTTAAAATCAAGTAATCCTTTTGCAGTATTTTCTAAGTAATTAATCAAAGTATGCTTTTGTTAAGAAATAATTTTAAAAACAGATCGTGACGTTTTTAATTTTCCTTCTTGTGTCTATATTCGTTCGTTTTTTCCATGTGCAAAAATGACGATGGTGAGTGAGTTTTGGTTTTTTACGCACTTGCGTGAGTTTAAATGGTTAATTTTTTTTAAAAATTAATTCCAAATTAGTATTTGTTTTTAAATACCAAATATTTTTTTTTAATGCAACTTAATTTTTAAGCAATCACGACGGGATATTTTTTTTTGTTTGTTTTTTTTTTAAGTAAAAAATGTAGAATAATAAAATAATTTTTAATCTTTTTTTTTAAATCTTTTTCTTTAGAAATTCTTATCCCAACAGCAACAGTCAACACAGACACAACCCACTCAGGTTGAAAATTTTTAAATGTTTCACTTTTTTTTCCCTTCTTTCTTTTTATATAAAGAATTTATGAATGAAACGTGAAAAAGGTTGTTGTTTTTCTTTCTTTTCTTTAACTGGCTGAAATTACAATATAATTAGAATAAATTTGAGCAAAAATATATGGAAATTCCGATGAACGTTACGTCGACGACGAATTGTTGCAGGCAGCAAGAAGATAACAGTAACAACAACACAGGATGATTATTTGCTGATTGTTGAGTTAAAGAAGAAAGAAAGAACGAAGAAGATACACGCTTTCTTTTTCTTCTTTTTTTTTGCCGTCCCTCTTGACTTGACTTGAGATTTAGAAGGATGTTGTTGAGAAAATTCCTGTTAATATAAAGACTGTGTAGTCAGCCAAAAAAGAATCTAGACAAACAAGGAATGTATTTTTCTAATTGATGACGAAGATGAATTGAACAGTGAACAACAACAGTCGTTGGAAGAGGTGGAATCTGACGTGACGATGGTGATGATGAAGAGGGAGAACTCTTCGAATCAAACCTTAACCTCTCTCTTCCTTCTTTCTTCCACTCTCTCGTTCTTGTGGTCGTTTCTCTTGGAGACTTGTTACCATTTCCATAGTTGTTACTACTACTTTTCACTTCACGACGACTACAACTAATACTGTGTGTGTGCTAACTGATCTAAGCTTCTAGCCTAGGTTGTATAATAATAACAATGGACAATGAAGTTATTAATTAATATTGATAAAACCATTAATTAAAAAAAATATTCAATAATCAACTCCCAACCAACTCGGTCAGCTTTCTCTTTCATTTCGACAATGTCTGCTCTAGAAAGAAAGCGGTTCGCCGGTTCCCGGTTCGGTTCGGTTTAAATAACCCCCAATAAACAAGCAAGAAGTTGGCGGCGCACACGCACACACCACCGCAACCAACGCGCCCAGACACTACACTGGAGCCAGAGAGCACACACACAGAAGCAAGCAGCAAGCGACAATTAGCCGGTTACGGTTTACTTATCTTTTATAACCTGTTTTAGGCAAAAGTAAACAAATAAAAAAATTATAATAAGAGCATGATGACAGACAGAAGATACGATGAAATGACAGTCAATGGTTTCAGGTCAAATCGTCCATTTGCAAAAAGGTCCAATTCGCCATAAGACCCATTCCAATTGCACTCATCGACAATAAGGTCCAATTAAGCAAAATTGCAAAATCGTCCATTGGCGAAAAGAAAAAAAAAACAAATGTTTTTTTAATCAAATTAATTAATTAATCAATGAATTAGATGATGATTATTTCATTTTAGGCAATTTATTTTTTGGGCGGCAATGTTTTCGTTTGGATTTTTTTAGGTCTTAAAAAAATTGGACATTTTTGTCGATGGGCTAAATTGGAATGGGTATGGGTGGCCAAATTGGACCTTTTTGCAAATGCATTTTAACTTACTACCCAGTCAATATTTAAATATTAATTATAGTTACATTACAAAAAATAATAATAAGTAGCAATTTACACCAGTCACCAAACAAAACAGACCAGTTCAGTTCATTCATTACGCCATAAAGATAAACTGTTGTTTTTGTTTACTAAACTAAATAATCAACTCAGGGAAAGTCCAAGTTCAGTCCAAGTGTGTGTCTACTTGGCCTAGTGGACTTCGGAATCGTAATACGCGAGTTCGAATTCTAGTCTTTCCATTTGTGTTCACTACCCTTCGGAAAGGTATGAATAATGAACCCTGAGTTAAATATTGATTATTGATTGCACATGTGTGGACAAAAAAATGCCCTACTTACATTTGCTGTGTCTGAACTGTTTGAGTGTTAATGTAAAAACACGTACCAAAGAAATAGGTGAAATTTTTACAAAACTTGATTTTATTTTAAAATAATTGTAGTATGTAACTTCTTCGGTGACAGTAAAAATTCAATTCAATTTAATACGCAAACAAAATACACTACGCTTTTTTTTTTCTTTAATAAACTAAAATATAAAACCATCAGCGGTCGGTCAGCAGCAGTCAGAGTACCAGAAGTCAGCACGACTCGGGCCAAAAGCGCCATAAAAGAACATTTTGCTAAAAGGAAGAACTTAATCCAATAGGAAACATTAAGAAGTGCTTAAAGAAAATACGTTAATTTAGATTTAATTTTAAGCGAAACAAAAAACCCAGAGAAAAGAAAAGTTTCAATGAAAAATATTTTCGATGAATATTCTTTGAATTATTGTTTATTTTTACACTTTGATTGAAATTTTGGTTATTTAAAAGTTTCAAATGACTTTATTAGTTGTAAACTGATTGATTTTATCTACCTTATTTTGTAAGAAAATTATATTCATTCTTCTTTCACTCAATCGGTATAAATTTGATATTGATTGGATGATTCCTTGATTTTTGGCAGATTTTAAAAGAGAAGGAATCTCTTTTAAAAGAAAAACGAAAAAAAGAAAAGAAAACATTAAAATCTTAAAAAAAAAAAACAATAAAAAAAATTGTCGGAACAATTTTAATCTTTCTTTCAATAATTTTCATTTGTAATAATTTAATTTTAGTGCATCTCGCTATTATTTTTAATTTCCCCCCTCCGTAAAAATAAATAACAAAAGATAAAAAAATTGTGGTGTCTAGTGGAGACTCTATATGTGACTACTAAACTTTGACCAGGCAAAAAAAAAAAAGAGAGAAGGTGAGAGACACTAAGAATAATTTCTGTGTTTTTGTTTGGTCAGTGGGTTTGAGTAAAGGGGGAAGGAACTCGATTCCAATTCTTGCTTTTGTAATACCCGATGATTTGTTTTACGGAATGTCAACCTTTTCGGTCATTTTATGCCGAGAATAGTTATTTTAAGCATGTTTTAATTAATTTGTAAGAGGAATATTTTTCTTCTGTAAAAAAAAAGAATTTGGTCAATAGTGAGGTTTAATAAGTTAATACTTTTGTTTTAAAGGGAGAAAAAAAAATAGAATTATTACATTTCTTTCAAGAAATCTAAGATTTTGTTTGGGTTGGTAGCGATTGAAGTTGACTAGATTTTACCGTGGCAAAGAAGGGTTTCTGACATATAAAGATGCATGCATGTCAAGACTTAGGGGATGAGAATGATTAATTGATATTGGTAGGGCTAGGGCGGGTGCTGCCGGGGTGCTTTTTGCTTCTTGTGGGGTGGTAGTGACAAAATGCTTTTACGAAAGAATATTCTTGTCGTTATTTGACTATTTTGCGTTTTACTATATCTTTTAATTCTCTAGTTAGTAGGGTTGTGACAATGGCACAATATTCTTTTATTAAAGTAAAAGAAAATACTTGTCAGTGAGTGCACATGCCTTGTTATTAAGCCTGTGACAAATAATATTTTTACAAAAAGTATGCTGTCACCATTGTCCAACTATTAAGAAAAAAATTATAAGAAATCGTAAAATAGTAAAGTCTGTGACAAGAATAATATTTAAAAGTATATTAGCCCTTGTTATTTAATAGGGTTGTGACAATATGCTTTAAACCTAGAGAAACTGATATATCGGCCCTCGAAATCTAAGAAGACACACCCACACTGATATTTAGGCCTTTAATCTTTGGATCCTGACTTAGCAAAAATACAAACGAGTCACTCAGAGCCGTTCTATTAAAGGACCATATTAGGGTCAAAATGTCAGTGTCTCTTTTCGTCTTAAGTTACTAAGGCCGATATATCTGCTCTTTAAGGTCGAAAGGGATAAATAAAGAATATTCTTGTCACAACCCTAATAACTAGGAATGTGACAAGACTATTGTCACAGTGTCAGTGTCACCACACACACACTTTCAACGAAATGGAGCCGGTTTCAAATTGGACGACAAGTAGTGAGTCCAGACTGCTGAAATATTTAGAAGAGTTACTTAAATACTCAAGGAAGAAGAACTTTAGATACGTAACGTTTGGCGGTATTTTTGCGTTACGAATATTACCAACAGAGAAAAGGTTAGAAAAAAAAAACGGTGTTGTTAACGAAGAAAAAAAAAGGGGGGAATAAGGTTTGAGACAGGGAAGCAAGAAATGAGAGGAAAGTTAACGCGGGAAAAAAAGAGACAGAACGGAAAGAGTTTCACAAAGAGGAAAGGAGGAACTTAACGTAGAGTGAAAGAAAGAGTGAATGTATCAATGTGAACAATGAGAAGGAGGTGAAAAATAGTCAAGAAAAAAAAGAAGGAAAAAAGGGTAATCTTAGTTTTTAGCGTTGTGGCTTGGTAACGTCGTAAAATAGTTTAATTTGGTGTCGTGAATTCAGTGTCAATGAACCAACATGTCACCGTCACCGACATTAGTGATTTTTGGTAGAAATTTAAAGTTTGAAATTCGATTAAAAATTCTATAGAACGTTTTATATTTTATTTTTGATTCTATAAAATAAGGTTTTTTATCTTTCTGGCAAAACCAAAACTTGTAAGGAAATAATGGATTTTAATTTAACCCTTTAAATCCTAAAGAACCGATATATCGGCCCTGGCGACTTAATACAAAAAGAAGACACACAAACAACAATATTTCAACCCCCATCTTTGGACCCTGACTTAGCATTAATATCAAGTAGTAACTTAGAGCCGTTCTATTAAAGAACCATGGGGTTGATATGTCAATGTGACTTTTTTTGCCTAAGGCCGATATATCGGCCTGCTTAGGGTCGAAAGGGTCAATAATATTTAATTTACGTAGATTAACGAACAGCTAAAACGAATTTATTCGAACAGCGATTATTCATTCATTCCTACAAGTTGCATTTTTAAGCAAATTAAAATCCGTTACTTTTTAACAATTTTTTTTTGTCGAGAAAGATAAAACCTTGAATTTTATCGCATTAAAACCAAAATAATATTTTTCAATAATTTTTAATAGAATTTTAACGGATTTCACACTTTAAAACACCCAAGATTGAAAAAAAAACTTTTTTAATTATTTAAAAAAAAAAACATTTATATATATTAATTATTTAAAAAATAAAAAAAACCCTCAAAATTCATTCTTAGTAAAAAGATTTTTTACATCGATTAGATGATTACCTGATTTTTGGTAGATTTTTAGAGAGATTAGATTTTAAGAAAAATTTTACCGGTTTAAATTAATTAATGACACTAAACTACATTTATTTACGAAGTTACGAAGTCAATACGTTAAATTTTATAATTGTAGGAAATTTTTTTAGTGTGTGTGTGGGGTCGTCGATATGGTGGTGGTGGTGGTGTGTTGGGTGACACCGACCGTACCGACAGCTAAAGAAAGACGAAAATGATGATTTGTGAGAAGAAAAAAAAAAAATGGGAAAACTTATAAAAACAGAAAGATGCGATTGATTTTTTGTTTCGTGTGTTATTAATCTGCTGTGACAAGAAAATTCTTTTAGTGTAAGCATATTTTTAGCATACAGAACATTCTTTTAACGAAAAATGCATATTCTTTTTAAAAGATGGAGCAGAGAGCATCATCATTCATTGGCACAGGCAGGCTCTCTGAGATCGTATTACGCGAGTTCAAATCTCAGTCAAAACCATTACATTCACCTTTAGCTGCCTCGGGCAGATGGGGCTCGTTAACTCAGGAGAGACGCTCATCTAGGTGAAGGGTAACATCCAATTTAAAAAAAAACCGGGTAAGAGCACGTAAAAATGGCCTTGTGCCAAATTTGGGTTGGTACTCACTAAGTAAATATAATATTCTTTAAAAAAAAGAAAAAAAAAGTTTTTTGTTAAGAGCATATTCTTAAAAAAAAAAATATTTCCACAAAAAAAGCATAAGCATATGCTTGAAGAATATTTCCAGCATATCAAGAGAATATTTAAAAAGAATATTGTCACACAGCCCTATGAAAGATAAGGTCGAGAGCAACTGGGTCTGCTTTTTTTGTGTGTGTGTGCCAATTTACTCAGAAAGAATGAAACACGCACAAATTTTCGGATCTTTTCGCCCCGCCACTAATGTAAAAATCGGAATTCTAAAAACAAAATACCACGCCAGGGGGAAGTAACTCCCACAACACTCACTAACTTTGAGTGAGTGACCCCAAGAATGAACCTACTGTCGCTCTCGTCTCAGGTGGCTTAGGGGTTAGGGTTTAAGATTAGGGTTAGGGTTAATGAAACAAAAACACACTTTCACTTTTGCTTTTTTTTGAGTAATTGGGTGGCGGGGATATTCTAGAAAAGATCCGAATTTTCTTCTAAATAAAAAAGTAAAAAAAAAAAAGGTTATTTGAATTTTGAATGAATAAATCGAAATGTATTTCATTTCAAAATTAAAACCTGGATGTTAATGTATCGGCGATCGCTTATAGATTTTTTTATTATTGTTTTCTTAACCCTTTCGACCCTAAAGGGCCGATATATCGACCCTGATGACATAAGGAAAAAGAAGACATGCCAATAATTTGGCCCTAATATGTTCAATTAATAAAACAGCTCTAAGTGGCTACTTAATAATTTTGATAAGTCAGGATCGAAAGGATTAAAGAAATGTTAAAAGGCCTATTTAGAACTTAAATATCTCAATTACATATTTTAAAATATAATAGCAAATTGTAATTATTTCCTAACTAATAAGTAAAAAAAAAAATTACAAATAAAAGTTTTTTTTAATATTAAAAAAAAAGACGTCGATAACTTTGAAACAGAAAAAGGGACATAACCTTATATTTAAGAAAAGCAGAGTTATCTCAACCAAATAGAAAAATTTAAAAAGATTAATTTCTAGTTATTTTTCTAATTATTATTTTAATAAAACTATGTTGTCAAACCATTTTAAAATATTCTTGTCACACCCTTAATAACTGGAGATGTGACAAGCGAGCATATTCTTTAATAATTAAATAATATCACAGCTGTAAGCATGACTTTATTAATTTATGAAATAGGAATTATTCAGCAGCAGCACTTCTAAATTTGAAAGTCTTGCAACAGCTCATTTTTTTCAGAAAATTAAATAAAAAAGGTGCAGTGACTTCCCGAATTGATCTTATTGTAATAATCCTTTGGACCCTAAGAGGCCAATATATCGACCCTGACAGCATAAGACACCATTATTTTGGCTTTAATATATTCCTCTAAATGATGGAGTGACTACTTGGTAATTTTGATAAGTCAGGGTTCAAAGGTATAAATTATCAAATGTTTTTTCACATTCGTTGGCAATGATACAAACTTCAACCATGATCAGACAGGAAACATCAACAGTGAAACCAATGAACCTTAACCTAGCAAAATTACCAACTTGTCAGAGTAAACCTGTTAGGACTATATTCAGGTCAAAATATCGGCATGTCTTTTTTTGCTTTAGGTCACTAAGACCGATAGATCAGCCGTTTAAGGTCCAAAGAGCATTAACACTGTGCTGGCCTCATTACATCAAAATTAATTCCAAGGGGTCACATGTACAAATCTTGATAATTCGTTTCCATTCCATGAAGTTTTGGGCACATCCAACCAAATATTTTAAGAAATTATTTGGGGTATGACAAAATGCTTTTCTTAAAGAATACTATTGTTATTTGACTATTTTGAGATTTTACCATTTCTTTTAATTCCGAAGTAATTTGTGGGGCTGTGATAATATGCTTTTATTAAAGAATATTGTTATTTGACTATTTAGAAATTTTTACCATTTCTTTTAATTCCGAAGTAATTTGTGGGGCTGTGATAATATGCTTTTATTAAAGAATATTGTTGTTATTTGACTATTTAGAAATTTTTACCATGTCTTTTAATTCCAAAGTAATTAATGGGGCTGTGTTTCTGCTATGTTTTTATTAGAGAATATTTTTGCCACAGCTCTAATAACTCGACTTCTGATAGCTATATTCTTTTATAAGTATATTATCACAGCCCTAATCATAATTTGTGCAATCATGTTTAAAAAAAATATTAAGTTTAATTTTTATTAGGACAACAAAAAACGTAATACAAAAATCAACTTTTGGTTTTCGGTTTTTTCTTTTTAGAAGATTTACAATATTTTTCTTCAAGATTTGAAATTGTGTTCTGAAATTGATTGGCTCTTCTTTTAAGAATCAACGCTTCAAGGCTGTTGTCATCGCTTAATTTTAGTTTAGCTTTCATTTTCTCAGCCTCTTTAGCTTCCGAAGCATACCTGTAGAAAAAAAGAAAAAAGATTGAGGTGAGAACTGGTTTCACTGCGACCATGATGCCCACCATGCATGGAGGCACTCGAGAAATTACAGACTATGAACGGGCTAGAGTTTGCCGTAATAGAACTGAATGGCAGCAACATTCGTTTGCGACTACTCGGTGAGTACCTCAAAAACTGTGGTTTGGGAAATGGTGGACTCACCACAGCTCTATTAAAAAAATATTAAATAAAGAGACATTTAAAATACTAATGATAATATAGTGAAGAAAAATAAAAAGAGAAAAAAAATATGAGAAAATAGTGAAAAAAAAATATCAAAAAAAAAACAAATTAAAAAAAACTTTAAAAATTTCAACCTTTTTAGGAAGGAAATACGTGCATAAATTGTTTAGGTCATTAACCTTTGGGCCTGGCTTAGCAAATTTACCGAAATACTCAGAAAGGATCTATTAAAGGACCAGGCAGGAGGACCCACAGAGTCGAAATGTGTGTAGTCATCTTTTTACCTTTGATTGATAGGGCCGATATATCAGCGCAGCCGGCAGGAGTCCACCATGAAATACTAAGATGATGACAAAGGTTCGAAATAAAGTTAACAAGATAATAAAACTTCATTTAAAAAAAAATTAATACAATTCATAAACAAGCCGGTGTTTTTTTCACTGTAGGTCGACCATCTACAATAACTATATCGGAGACACTTGCTATATCGGAGACACTTGACACTGATATTACTTTTTCACTTTTTAATTACGACTAAAGTTACGTTTGCTAATTACATTTGTTTTTCTCATATTAAATAATTCTTTTTTGTTTTAATTTGTTTTGGGTTTTTATCTGTTTATTTTTGTTTATAACTTTTGATTTCTAAAAAAAAAAAAAATAAAATAATAATAATAAAAATTAAACTTGATTTAATCAATTCAAATAAGACAACATACTCTTTCGAAATAAATAAATAAATAAAACTTTATCTAATTAAGGAAGACTTCTAAAAAAATTTCTAGCTGTCTGAGGCGTTTTTGTCCACCGACGGAAACACAAATTCTTGAAATAATCCATATTTCATTGGTTTAAGGATGTTGATTTAAAATATCTAAATCATTAATTTATGTTGTTGTCCTTAACTGCATAAGGTGAACAAGGTAAAGTTGGATGGCATGAAATTAAGAAATTTAAAATAAAAATATGTGAAAATTAAAATTTAAAAACGGACAGTTCATTCTTAATGACCTCATAACAAAGCAAGTTAATTTTATAGGGGTTGAGTGTTTTATTCACCTTTTCGAAAAAAACAAACATAATAATAATATAATAAATAAGGTTAATAAAACTGAATAAAGTTCAAGGAAAATGGGTAATAATCTTCTAGTTTAGCGTTGTAAAGAAAGAGGTTCGTTTATTATAAATGGAACTCCTCTGTAAAAATCTACCAAAAATCAAGCAATAATTGAATCCATATGAAATTCTCGCCGATTATTAAGTAAAGAATGAACTTTCTAATAGTGAAATATTTTTTCATTAACGTTATATAAATAATAATTTTTCCAGACACTACAAGTGATATTTACGGCATCGTAAATGTCGAATCAAAATAATTTAAAATTAAATTATTTTGATTATTAAATTAACTTAAATGTTCATGGAATGCAACAACACAATTAGAAATTCAAACAAATAACATACATACTTTTTATTTCGGGCTTTTTTCTTATCTTTGTCTTCATTTAAAAAAGAATCAAAAGCTGGTAATTCTTTTTTATCAATACAATCTAAAATAATGGACCTAAATCTTGGTTCGTCATCATTTGTTGCGCACATAACACTATTCAGAATGCTTTCCATCGAACCTTCCGATTCCAAATAACTTTTTTTCAAGTCATTCATTTCTTCCGGAGAGTTTTTGTATTCTTCTTCGAATTTTTCAATATCGGACAGCGAAACTTTCTTGAAAAGGCATCTCCAATAATCGTACCAATCGGTATCTTTCGAAAAGAAATCGTCTTCGTCAATAGAACCGGTTTGGTCGTAAACCGCTCGTTTTTCATCGTCTTGAAGAACAGAATAGATTTTAGATAAAATTTGAAATTTCACTGTAGCGTTTTCCCTTTCACTCTCAGAGACTTTATCAGGATGAACGGCCAAAGATTTTTTATAATATGCTTTTTTTATTTCGGAAGCTTTAGATGTTTTTGGCACTTCCAAAACATCATAGAAACAATCCGAAGCGTAATATTTTTTGCAGAGTTCAAAAAACTCAGTCATATTGTAAAGTTGTGGCGGTGCCACTGACAGACACCAAATTATTAAAATGACGATGAACCAATAATGCGAATTGAATTGTTTACCAGAATAAATGACAAAATTAAGCGAGAGTCAAATTATTTATAGGTTGTTTTGGCGCGAAACTCGAGAACCTGATTACACAATTTCAAGGGAAATAATTCATGTTAAACTTAATTGTTCTTTATTTGCGTATTTTAAATGCTGATTACGAAGGAACAGCTTAAAAAAATAAAGGGAACAAACATTTTTTTGTGTAGGACTTTTGATTTTTTGTACGACTACCAAAAATTAGCGAATTCCCGAAATTATCTTTTTGTAATGATAATAATAATTAAATAAAGCGATCGATTTTAAACTAGAATTTTTGCTTAGGCGCCGGAAGGGGGTTCGTTCAGGTAATTTAAAGAAGCCTGTTGTAGGAGTTACAACAGTTAATTCATTTCTAATGCATTTTTATAATAAATTAATTCCTAATACTTTCCTTTACTTATTTATCTATTTTCTAATACTTTTTATAATAAATTAATTCCTAATACTTTTCTTTACTAAATTTATTTCTAATACTTTCCTTTACTTATTTATCTATTTTCTAATACTTTTTATAATAAATTAATTCCTAATACTTTTCTTTACT
>JAUZSX010000041.1:1530660-1542493 GCA_034780655.1 Idiosepius hallami
AATAATAGTTAGTTATTTGTGTTTGCATACTTTTTATTATCGGTTTTATGTTACAGGGGTAAAACACGTTTGTCTTAGCTAACACAGCACAAACAACAACAACACACACACCACACAAACACAAAACACCACACACCATCCACCGGTTGGTCGGTGGATGTTTACCATGCATGACTGTAGATTTGCAATTCAATTGTTTGTACTCTGCTGTTGTTGGCTCTCTCTGTGCCTGTACTGATCCATTTGGGCAGAAAAAAAACAAGGCATTACTTTTGGAACGAACTTCAAAGCTATTTCTCAGATTAATTCAATCCGAAATTTTACAATATTTTGTCAAATATAAAACACCATTTAAAACACTGTTTCAGTATTTTTCACCTTTCTAATGTTGCTTTTGAAGGGTATTCGGGTCCGCAGAGCTAAACAGCTCTGAATTAGTAATTTTGCTAACTCAGGTAATAATACGTTTATTTTATTTTTAATTTCGTTTGGAGCAATGGCACTGTCATTAAATTAAATTATTTTTTGGGGGGGTGCGGAAATATTAAAGAATTTTTTTTTGAATGAAAAATATAAATAAAATGTATTTTACATTATTTCGCAACAAGTTTTTAAAAATTCAACTCAATTCTAATTCCTATCGCTTATTCATTGGGCATTGACTTTTCGCTGTGTGCACACTGTGCAATGTGGTGTGGCACACTGCACACACACCACCCACACCACACTGTTAAGTCACACACACCACACAACTACCACCGTCTCTCACTGAACATTACTTTGTGTACACAACACAATGACTGATTGCACAGTGTGCGCTCATTGAACTCACTGTGGCTGTGCACTGTGCTGTGCAGTGAGTGCATTGACTGACACTGTTCCAATCGGGGTATATTGATTTTTACTTTAAAAAAATGTAGTATTAAACCCAGTGGCGTAGCAACATTGCCGTCCAGGGTGGTCGTAAAATCTGCCTCCCCCCTTTCCGAGACAGACCAACCACTGATAATCCGTTAACGTTCAAAATTAAAAAAAAGGCTAAAAACATTCATTTTCATAGAACTACAAACAAGGATCTAATTATATTCAACTTTAAATTTTTATTTTTATTGGACTGACTGATACAGTTAAAAAATCTGTTAAAAATTTCAAAAGACATTCGCCTAAAAACATTCATTTTCATAAAACTACAATCAAGGATCAAATTAAATTTTACTAAATAACATAAAAAAAAACTAAAACCTTAAAAACACATTTTGGTTATAAAGTTTCACATTTTTTTTTTTTGACGTTTTATTACTATTATTTTTTTTCCTGATATCTATTTTTACTCCCTCAAAATGCCGCCCCCTGGCCTGTGCCGCCCGGCCCTTACTACTCTACTACCCTACCCTCCAAAAATATACAAACATAAATGTCACGGTTTGGGGTCGTCGTACACACCGCTTGCATTTCGTTGTCTTTTTTTAAGTGTTTTTCATAAAATGTATTTTTTAACATTTCGTTTAACAACTCTTGATTTTAGTTATATGCATCAGGTTTGTATAATACTAATGATGATGAAATGATAATGGTTGGTTGGGGTTATGTTTGGTTATCGATAACGATTTAACCTTATGCAAGTGAGTGTGAGCACTCCACTTGGTGCTGCTGCTGCACTCAACCCCATTCTTAAATCTTAAAATAAAGAGCTTTATTTATTATCGTTTATTATATTAAATTCGGTTATCCAGGATATCTGAAACCGGTTGCAGTTAAATTTGACAACTTGGGCAGATGAATCTGCAGCCTAAAATGGGTTGTCTCCCTTTAGAGATTTAGACTTTAAAATATTTTTTTCTTCTTCAAAACTACTTGTAAGTAATTGAAGTTGGCTTAACTGATAGCGATTCGGTCTTTGGTGGAGTAGAGGCGATCCGAGTTCAAACGGTGTTTTTTTTTTTGTTTTTTTTTTACAACTAAGATATCAAATTTTTCAAATTAAAATATTGAAATCTGGCAATGTAAATTTTTTAATAATTAATTCTTTATCGGGTTTCAACAAATGTCACCGTTTTGAGGGGAAACGTATTTTTTAAACAATTTTTATGATAAATATATTGAAGTCAATGTGAATTTTCTTTTAAAAATAAATTTTTTCTATCGAAAAATTTTGCCATGTGAATTTTTTATTTAACATTTTGATTGGTTTTAATTGGTTTTTATTTTAATAATAAATCTTGACAAATTTCTTTTTTTTTTAATATCTTGAAATGAGTTTGGCAAAAGGTGATGCTGGGTGCATTTGAAGCATTTCGTAAAGCTATGAAAGAGTGTGAAAAAACAAGATGCATACTCTTTGTGGCTGTAGGAAGTTAGAAGAACCAAGATTTAAATACAAATAGTACAATTATTTATCAAAAATAAAAATTATCCCCGTTTGAACCCGAATCAGTCGATATCGCCTCTACCAAAGATCGAATCGAATGATCGCTATCATTTAGGGCAACTTCAATTAATTGATTTGAAAAAAAAAACTACTAAAAAAAACCTACTATAAATTCTCTAAAGGGAGACAACCCATTCTAGGCTGCAGATTCTTCTGCCCAAGTTGTCAAATTTAACTGCAACCGGTTACAGATATATATATTTTTTAAAACACCCAAAGTGCCAATGGAGGAAATGCATAAATACCATATCTCCCCCACCAAAAAAAAAAAAAAAAAGCAACCAATAATTTTGAAAAGTAGGTTCTTTTCGAAATTATTGATCGCATTCGATATTAGATAAAATGAAATTGTAAGCTTATTCCCCAAATCTCAATGAAAAAATGTCTAATGTTTTTTTTTAAATTGTAATTTTTTTCTCGGTGGTGTGTGGTGTGTCCTTAGAGGAATATGAGGAGGTGCACAAGATGCATTAAATGCAACTTAACTCACAACTGCAACAGTGCAACAACAGTCAACACAACATTATTACTAATAAACGAAATTATGTGACTTGACTTACGTCCCGGCAATTATTGAAATTGTTTTATTGAATTCGTGTTTAATTATAATTGCAAATGCATAAAATTAACTTTGATAAACATCAAAAAATAATATTTTTTTAAAACTAAATCTGATTGATGGCAGATTAAATTCAGTAGCCATCAACACACTCGCACGCGATGCCACCATAATTATTAAACACGGATAATAATTTGGTCTATAAATTCCATCCGAAATGGTTTTATTTTATCAGAATGTCTCTCACAAGATACAGTTTGTTGAAAAATTAAGAATTTATGAGGAAATTCAACGTAGGGAAAGTGCCACTACTAGAAAAAACGAATAATGATGTTTATTTCTGAATAGTTCTAGCAAAAATCTAGACGCTTTTTAACCGCCATTACAGAAGGGAGTGGTTTTTTAAATATAGGTGTGAAAAACAGAATAGATTAGTTTAGGCCATATTTACATTAAAATGCCAACTAAATATCAAAATTAAACGTATCCCACAATCAAAAAGTAAAAATCAATAAAGTAAAACGGGGTTATATAGTGTTAGTCAGTGTCAGCAAGTGTTTCACACACACGCAGTTCAGTTTTACTTTCAATTATTTAACAAAAACACACCCTGTTTTTTTGTGTGCATTCATTTCATTTCAGGTTAATTTACTTAACCTAAATTTCTCTAATTTTATCTTTTGTATTTTTGTTTCATTTCAACTTTAATCCATTTTTTTTTCATTTTTAAAAACTTGCTTTAATTTATTGTATAAAAATGCTTAGGTTGACTTAAATGACGTGGAAAAAGGGAATGGATTAAAATTGGGATTAAACAAATTAAATTATAAAATTAAATAAATTTCGGTTAAGTAAACGAAACTTAATGCTTTTCGCTTCGCCACAATTTACACTACAGTATTGTTAGTGTTGTTTAAAAAAAAATAAAAATGCGTGTGTGCCTGGTGCAGCTGCAGCAGGGACCCAGCCGCCGGTCTGTCTGTCCATATTGATTAATAAATAAGTATTTTCCGTATGTGCAAAAATCGTTTTGAAAAACTTTTTGGCTTTTTTGGCATTGTACAGAAATAGTGGCCGATGAAAAAAAAAATTTTGAGGTCGTGCGTGTCGTGTCGTGAGTCGTGCGTGCGTGTGTGCTTCTTCTTCACATTCGAGCCAGTAGATGTTCATCCACTTAATATTTTAAGATTATTCATTGTTCATAATATAGACCTTAAAATGTAATAATAAATAAATTTAATTTCTAGATTTTTAAAAGCATTAAGAGTGAAAGTTTTTTTTTTTAAGTTTTCGTACGTTATGTTTTTTTTTCATGGGGCGTTATTTCTATTTTTGGCTCATGAAATATAATTATTAATTCATAAATGTAAATAATATATATTTAATTTCTAAGAATTCTCAGTAATTTAATCTTGAATCTGACATTACCGTTCTTTTTAACAGATTGATTGATTGACTGAAATTTTCGACTATCATTTTAAAAATTAGATATTTCAGCCGACAGAGACAGTCATTCCATTCCCTTGTGTGAGTCACTTAAACACTTTTCAACTCATGTTTTTTTCTCGTTTGTTTTTAAATATTTTGTCAGTTTTTAACTCTTTCGACCCTAAAAGACCGATATATCGGCCCTAGTGAGTGACCTGACCTACACACAAATATTTCCGACCTAATATAGTTGTTTAGAACGCATATATGATTATTAGTTGGTCATTTTGCTAAGTCAGGGCCGTTGGGTTTAATTCGACGAATTTCTTCAGATTATTAAAGGAAAATGCAGAAGCTTAGCTTCAATATTCAAAGATTGGTAGGAGGTCCCCGGTTGCACTTCAGTTTCTATTTCAATGTTTTACGAAAATCCCCCATATTGAAAGCAGAACGCACTCACTCGACAAAAATAAAAAACGAATTAGAACCCAAAATTTATATAGAAGTTTTAAAGATTTATATAGAATTTATATAGAAGTTTTAAAGATTTTTTAAATCCTTATTTTTATCGAAAATACTAATAAATTATAAAATTCTAAGAGTAAAAGTAATAAATACTGATTTAAATTTAGTTGAATTAAAGTGTTTTTTTTGCTTTTTTCAGTGCCGTCAAATATTGTTTTTTCTAATTTCATTATTTTGTTAGGAGTTTCATTTTTCATCCCTTTAAATTAATTTTTATTTTGTTTATAATTGATTGTCCAGAGGCGTTAATTTTAAAAAATCCGTTGGAAGAAAAAAAAATTGAATTAAAAATACTGATCGCTGAAGAAACACTGGCTCCTGGCTGGCTTCTTCTTACATACCAAAAATTTAAAACTTTTTAAAGCGTTTAGAGGGGGAAATAGTTTTATTTCGATGAAAAAAATTTATGGTTTGATTTACGACGTAAATTTTACATCGCCCCGTCCGAAGTAAATGCGGCTTTTACACTCTCCACTCAACTCATAGTTTCAAGCAAAATATTGACACACGCAGTTTTGATTTATTGCACATTTATCTTTATTTTTCAATTAGTTTAACATTTAATTTTTATTTGTTCTACGTTCAAAACTAAGGTCTTAAAATATTGAATGGGATAAATGAAAGCATCTTTTTTATGCTTTAATATTTTTTTAAATGATGAACTTTATTATTTAAATATCTCTATTTCCCTAAATGATTTAGAATTTTAGACTAAAATATAAAAAATAATTAATAACGATAGAAAAAAAGGTTATAAATATAATAAATAAATTAGTTTTTTTTTTGTTAAAAAAGTCGCCATTTTGTAATGTAATATATACAAGTTTCCGGTCCGCAAAATGTTATTTGCATCTAAATTTTGTTATATATCATTTCAAAATGTCTTTATAACATTTATCAAGCATATTGCATTAATATGTTGATTAAGATAAACTGTAAAACCTTTTAAATTTTTAATGTAACTAATTTCTTTACAAATAAATAAAATTATGATGCATAATCCAGTTTACAGGGCTCATTTTGATCATGACGTCATCATCATACGCCGAAAATTTCTTAAAGTATTAATTAAATTGGTTTTTGTTTAAAAATGATTTTATTGCTTTTAAAAATGTCGATTGATGGTTTATTTTGTTTTGAATATAAAAAATAATAATTTAAAAAATAATTGGGTAAATAAACTGCTGCGTAACAAAGAGAGAGTTATCTCCCTTACCACCATTTGTAAGATTACTGACTACCAAATTGTAAAATTTCTCAGTTGTTCGTCGCTACTTCGTCGTGCTGGAAGGACGTGTCTTCTGCTGCTGCGCTAGGAAAACGACCAGCGCTTAAAAAACAACCGTTTTTTTTCCTGTTAAATATCTCTCTTCCACTGCAGTTGTTGTACGAACAAGTGGCTGTCGGTTGGATTTTAAAGACATCCGCGATCACTTGTTGTATGAAGGCAAACGCGTGGAACTTCCATCTACAGTTTTTAAAAGATTTAAAAAAAAATGGAAAAGGACAAGAAAGAACCAACTAACATGTATCCTACTGACGAGGTCTTATATAACCTTGCTTCTATTCTCCATTTTGTAAACCTTTGTCTTTTTTTGTCTAATGGTCTCTTTATCTTTTCTTATTGTTTTTGTTAGCATTTTTTAACAGTTAAATTTACCAATTTATGGTTTTTAGTGCTTGTCTTTAACTACCTTCAGTCTTTTGGCTTTTGAAATGCTTAGTAATGGATTAAAATTGTTGTTTGACCTTCATTTGTCATTGAAGAAAAATAATTTTCTAGTAGACTTAGTTTTGTATGACCTAATATCATTTAGCAATGTAGAATACTGTTTAAAAAATCTATGTTAATTGTGACTAAGACTTGTTAATTATCATTTCATGAGATTTGGACAGTTTTTTTTTGCATTTTCTTTAAATTTTTGAAAATTTTAAATAATTTTTTTGTCGTTTTCTATTAAATTGTATTGTATAATATCAAAACTTATATTTTTTTACGAGAAATGAGATATTTCACTATCTTTGTAGCCTTAAAATTTGCATAGCGAAATTCGTTTGTTAAAAGAGACTTTTATTAGAAGATATGTTGACTAAAATTTAACTAGCAGTTATCTAATTAAAATTTAATTTTATCAAAATAATTTTTCCTGGTACTTAGTTTACTCGTAATTTTTATTGATTATTTCTCCCCCTAAAGATAGTAATTAATAGTTTCCAGATGTAATTCTATACCTTCTAGTTTCATAAACATATATTCTCGCATAATTTAAGCTCTTTAAAAATATTATTTTTTATATTTTGAATGGATTTCATTGATTTTAATGATAGGCACAAGCTCAATGATTTTTAGAAAGAAAGTAGACACATTAATTATATTATAATAATAATAATATATGATGATTAATATTAATTACCAGTAATGAACACTAGCACTACGCCCTAACTAAAGCCTAATGGCTTAGTAAATGCCATAGACGATATTTGTTGGTTAAACAAAGCTCAACGGCCTGAATAAATTTTCATTGTTGAAAGCCATGCAATTTTTTGTATTGTTCACTCAATGACCCAATTTGATTTTCCTGATAATACTACAATGTTGCCACAAAACCTACAGTAATGAAGCTTTTGTTTATTTGATTTCAAAATTAAATTTTATTTTTTCAGTATGCGAAACAAGACATTTATTATTAATTGCCCCCCCCCCATAACTTGATTGAATTTAATATTTTTAGTTATAAATTATTTTTCTGAATTCTTATACGTACAGGTTCTATATATTTATAACCGCATAATTTTTATTAATTTAGGATCGCCAAATTATGCTTAGGTCTTAAGAGTTCATATATATTTTTTTTAATAATTTAACAAGAAAAAAAAACCTTTTTCTGCATAATTGGAATATCGTAATAATGAAAAAGTAGTTTGTTTTTTTACGTTTTTATTTTTGCAAATGTATCTTTTTTCACATTTTTCTAAAATCTTAATAAAATGTATAAAAAGGAAAAATCGACTTTGTTTGATTATATATTTATCTTTCAGGGTTTATGTGAAATATTTTTTTCAGGTTTAGAGTTATTTTATGTAGGAAGTCATTAATCCACCTTATCTGAACTTCACTCGTTTTTATAAAATTTTTGTTAAACTGAATGTATTTTTGTTTTCCCAAATATTTTTAGTATCAATTGAACAATTTCATATGGACGTCGGTTTGCATATTAAATATAGTTACCGTTGAAATAAGCATCGAAAACTTTATCTTTTTACTAAACACTAATTATAAAAAATGAAATGTCACCCTTTAAACAAACAAAAAAATTGTTTAGGTGAATATCATAATAGAAATAAATGTGTTACGAAACAATACTGGAATATGAAGTGGAAAATGTCCATTTTATTATTATGACAAAAATACTTGATTCGTTCTTAAAATTTTCTTACAGAATTTTAGAACTTGCTCATCAATTCATTTCTACTGCACTCCCATTTGTTTTCCTCTGGATTTACCAATACCATCGATCATCACAATTGTTATGTATCATCTAATCGAAGTGATAACCATCAATAATCAAACTCAATACCCAAACTTGTGAGCATCAGCGTCAACATGTCATATGAATTTAAAACTACCAAAATACTTAAATTAAAATACCAGTTGTTGCATATCTATTTAAGACAAGTACTATTATTACACGCTCTCCCAACTTCTTAGAATAATAGCAATGGCTTTTATGGTCATCAGTGAGCAAATGAACGAAGTTGTGTTTTTTTTTTAAATATATTTGAAACTACAACAAAAATAAGTATTTAAAGTCTTTGGTTTGATAAGCCATCATTTCAATCCCACAGTTCCGCTTGTTGGATTGTTGCCTTCGTCAGTGAACGAACAAGACAGAAACGAAGATGGCGTCACTTATATTTTAGCTTTATCTTATGTGCAAGCAGTAGCATTTTGATAATTAAAACAACTTTCAAAATCTAATCAAACAAACTTGTGCGGTGATTTTGATTGTCTATAGATTTTTTCTCTCAATCGATTGAACACTTCAAAATATTTCAATGTGAGTAAAAAAAATTTTTATTTCAAGATTTCTTGTTTCTTTATCCTAATATTTTTTATCACTCCATTTTCAATTTCTTGTCGCCATTTTTCTTTCTTCTTTACTCCTCATTCAATATTTGTTTAGTTGTAGTGGAAGTAAATTATTTAGGTCTAATACCGAGTTAGTGCGTGTGTGTGTAATGTTAGTGAGAGAGGGGGAAAATAATAATAATAAATTCTCCCCTTCATTTCTAACGGACCTGTACAGAGAGTCCTCGTCTTGAGTCTGTATATTAGTTAGAGAGGGGGAAGTAAGAGATCTCCCCCTCTCAATCTAACTACTACAGGAGGAGGAGCAGCGATTTTCCCCTCTCTTAACGTACATTGATAACCGACTGAGTAGTATCGCTGACGCCATTCGTGTTAAGGGCCCCTTCTCATTGAAGATAATAGTTGTCCTCTATACTATTAACTTCCCTTCGGAAAATCGGGGACCTTATTTTGCTGTGAGGAATTAGAAGGTATATTATTATCTTATATTGTATATTTCTAATTAATTTTTATATCCATTGTTCATAGCAGCGTACTTTACTCAGTTGCTGAAATGGTCGCCATGATTGATACTCTTAAGAGTAATGAAAAACTAGCCTGGATTGTTGTGGCTTTTACAGTTTTCCTTTCAGCATTAACACGTGTGACACCTCACCCTTTTACCTTTAATTATTTTTAAGTTTATGTTATTTTAATTAATTTTTACTTATTAAAATTTTTCAATTTTTTTAAAAAGTTTTTTTTTAACCTTATTGATTCCGACGTACTTCGACTCCATGTTAGCTTGTCTAGTCATATGCTACCAACGTATTTCTTAGATTTTTCCAATGCCTTTTGTTTTCATTTATACTTAATTAATTTAAATTATTTAATTTAATTTTTATTTTTTGAAAGATCGCTTTTTAAAAATTAATATTTTTTATATTTTATTCGGAAATTTTTTTCAAACGATTTAATCCATACTTTTTACTCTTATCTAATAGTAAATATCCAATCTGAGGGGACAGGTGATTTAATTTAAATAATTTACTTTAAATAAAAGTGTTTCATTGAAATTTTTGTGTTAATAGAATGTCCATATATATGACTTTCACATGACCTTGAAATATTTTAATTCCACGTGAGACCCATTTTTGCTTTTTGTCTTAGAATTTCTGTTTAGTTTCCACAACTTCCTTGTTATTGTTTAATCGAGTCAGAATTTTTTTCAATAAAAATGTTTTTTTAAAAAAATACCCTTTGCTTCCTTGAAATATGTTTAAACCCCATCGAACCTATTCTATTAAAGAATATTTACATTAATTACCGGTAAATATAGAAAAAGAATGTTATTTAACCGAATAAGTTAGCCACTAACACACTTAGAATGTTTTCGTAAGCTATTATCTAGTTCTGTAAGCTTTTAACAGATAATTTTTACTTTTTATTTTAACTTGAAATTTTAAATTAACAATCCAAAAACTGTTTGATTACGGGAATAAAATATTCTGTGTTAAAGCACTTGAAAAAGTTTGACCACACTAGTAGTCCAGTCCATGGTGGAAAACATTATTTTCAACTATCACAATTTAATAAAAATATTTACAAGACTTCAATTTTAGTTTTAAAGAAAATCCAAAATCAAATATAGATTGGCTAAAGCTTCAAAAAGATATTGCTTGATGTCTTCGTTTCAGCAAAATCTGGATAGAGTAACAACTTTCTGAAGATAAACAGCTTTGTTTCCGAAATGGGTAAGTATGCGAACGAAGAAAAATATTGAAAAAAATTTAAACTTTCGTATCAAATCTATTTTTCAAAAAAACTAAGCTCATTATTAATGAAATCATCTAATTTACAAGTTAGAATAGTTTCGAAAACGAGTCCATAATAAACCTGAAGAATAATTTAACGTTCAACATTAACTAAAATGCTGTTTCGTTAGTGACGAAGCAAATAAGCTGAGTATATCCTTTCAATGCGCATAATCCGGCTATTTAAGTTGTATTTATACTAACAAAACGTTAAACATATAGTTCTGAAAACAATGCTGAAATTAAAAACTTGAAATGAGTTGTCAAGTTTTATTTCTTTAAATGACATTAAAATCAAACAAATCTAATGACTTAGCCTAGCTAAATCCTGTAATTAATAAGTCCTTAAACCATATCAGTTGTGGGCTGGCACAGTATAATAATTTTTCTTTTTAAACTAAGGGGAGTTAACTAATTACAACCCCCTCCAGCAGTTGGAAAAAATTCAATATTTGCACAACTACACAATAGAATTCTTTTTGTATCTGTGTATCAGTCCATTATGTCTCAAGGGGACAAAGAGAGTGCCATTAGAGTTAATTAATTCTAGGCATTATAGAAGAAAATGGTATTTTTGGTTGGAGTTCAACCTATTTGAACTGTTAGACGATAAATGATAATGCAGATTTGAAAAAAGTATTTCCATCTTTTATATATACCACTTACATAATCTATGTATGCTTTAAACAGCTATATATTTTTTAACTATACTTAGTAATTTAAGCTAAAATTTGTATAAATTTTCAGTTTAAGTATAAAATTTAGCCAGTATAAGAAAATATATATTTTGCTCCTAAAAAGAAATACATTAGTTTGTTATATGTGCCTTAAGGATTTCATAGATCATATTAGCATCTTTATGATTTCATGCTTAAACTGGAAATTTTCCAAAATTTAACTCTCTAAAGAGACTAAAATGAGGTATTAACTTTATTATTCGGACTTTTGTCCTCATCTTACTAGGTATTTTTTTTTTTTTTTTGATATTAAACTACGTTTCGGCCTTGTCT
>JAUZSX010000041.1:1542593-1560208 GCA_034780655.1 Idiosepius hallami
TATGTATTTTTCACTCATTCTAAACACATACACAGTTCCAAACATTATATATTTTAAATAATACTTCTTATCCGAAAGGCTTATTTCTGTTATTTTTTCTACTCTTATTTTCCCTATCCTTGCTTTTATCTGTTTTTTATCTGTTTACTATGACACTATTCCTCTTGTCTTTGGGCAGATAACTTAAACCCTAACTATACATGGTTTATTACCATAATTATATATATATATATAAATAGTTTGGAACTGTCTATGTGTTTAAATAATCTAAATAACAGAAATTATCAATCCTTTTTTTATTTTACATAAAAAATCTGGACAAACCATTGAAATTGTCTAGACTTCTATTTTATTGTGACGACAATCAGATTTACTTATCCATTCTTCATAAAATTTTGTTTTTTCTATCCTTTTAATACAGCTTTTGCTTCTTTTTTTTTCAAATATTAATATATTTCTATCCTCAAAATTAATCCCATTAAGAATGCTGTGTGATTGCTACTTATTTAATTTTTTTACAGGTTTTGATTAAAATAATTTTCTGGAAATATCTGTTCAATATATATGTTTATAAATTATATCCCAAGTACTAATATGGTAGATGAAATAAAACAATTAATTCTGTGTATAAATCAACAAGTATAGTAATTTTAAAGATTTATTACGTAATGTCAAATACTATGTACATAATTAGATTCATTTTAATAAAAATGAATAGCACCTTAAATCTGTCTTTGGATAGGGTATTGTTACTTAATGAAGTATTTTATATATTTTATATTCTGATTCATTTCAAAAGTTTTATATTCTGACATCTAATTACATATTTAAATCTTGTACTGCTTTAAAACTCTAAATTGATTTCTAAAAATATAAATATTGAAACTGTATTGCTTGAAACCTATTAGCTTACTTTAGCACTGAATTGTTCATTACATTAATGTTTATTTCTTTCCTTTATAACATTAATGTGTGATTTTAAATTCACTGTAAACGATGAGTTCTTTTCTAAAATAAATAGCAATACGATTTAAAATGAATTAAAAAAAAAAATTATCTGCAACAAACAAATTAAAAACAATACTTTTATTCAAGATTTAATGAAACTCATAAACTAGTGAAACCTATATCTAAAAGACATTTTGCTTTAATTTAGTTTTCATTATTTGAAAAAATTCTTTCATATATTTTTGTTGAAAGAAATAAAAAAAAAAAAAAAAGATGGTTAAAAATTATGAACCTGTCTTTTCAAAAATAATTTCAACCGTTGTTGAAATATTATTTTCTGAATTATTATCCATATCTCTTGAAGTCTAAAAATTACATCTTATGTTACTTTTTGTAACACTTGTAATTAATTGCTCCTTTACTTAGTTGTGGGAAAAGACACCTGACCTATATGGCATTCGCAGATCAAGCAGGGCTCGTAAAGAACCCACCAGATACACACAAACTCAGGTAAGTAGTTGCAAGATTATTCTGTCTCTTGCTCCAAATATCTGGTTGTATCTATATTGTTGCTACATGTATATATATAGATTAATATCAAGAAAATTAATTTGAATTTTTATTATGAGTAATCTAGTTTTTTTCTTTTAAGTATGATAAAAATGTTTCCTACTTCAGAATAGAGTTCATAAAAATATTCACATATTATTTTGATTTTCAATTAAAATTCTTTAACATTTTTTTTACTAATTAATACATCAGTTTTACAATACAAGTATCAAATTCTGAGATAATCATATTAGAAATTATTGAATATATAGGGAAACTTTAAAATCAAAGCAATCAATACTGTGTTATAATTTGTGTCAAAATTAAAAAGAAACGATATAAGTACAAAATCTTTTAAAACCTTTTATTAAAGAAATAAAATGTACATTTTGTTTTTAATTAAAATTTATACATTTGATTCATTTTAGTAATTATTTGTTTAAATATATGATATCAACAACTACAGTTTATTTCCCGTTTTAATGACAACACTCTTTAGTTAAAGTAACTAACAATTCTATTTAAATGGTAATAAATTGTTTTTTTATAGTTGTAAATTGTACTTATTGATTATTTCGGTTATTAATTAGATAATATACTTTAAAGGAAAAAATGGTTCTCTATGTGACATATATTTCCAGTGCATGGTTTTTAAGAGTGACTGGTCTCCATTGCATGCTGCTTGTATTGTTTTTACCCCCTAGGGATTGTCTTTTATATCATTATCATGATATTAAAAATATTACCAAAAACTTTTATGTATTTGATAGTTTTTAAAGTCTTTGTATTTGTTTTTTTTTTTTTTTTTTTTTTCAGAATTATATAAGTAAGTTGATATAACATGGACATACATAATGAACAATGAAGCAAGTAAAATTTATACAAATATAAAACTATATTTAGAATATTAAAAAAATCCCAATATTTAATTTTGATTCTATTTTAAAATGTTAACACATTGTAAATATATTTAATATGCCTTTTTTAGGCCATGAGGATGGAGCATTGGTAAAAGCTTGGACTCTGGAATCATAGTAAGCAAATTTAAGTCCCAGTCAAAACCATCACATTCACTTTCAGCTGCCTCGGGCAGATTGGGGCACGTAAACTTGGGAAAACAACTCATCTAGGTGAAGAACACCACTTAATGCAAAAAGCCCAGGTATATAGAGCACTAAAAATGGCCTTGTTCCTAACTTGGTTTGTGTTCCACCAAGTAAATATAATATTTAATACGCTTTACTTGCTTTATTATGAATTATGTTGCAGCCTATGTAATCTTATTTTTCTTTATAACAAAATAAGTATTTTTTCAATTCATTTAATAACAATCATCTTTCAACAGAATAGTGACAGTGATGAAGAAAGTAGTGAAGAGAAAAGCAGCAAAAAACGCTCAAGAAGGAAAGAGTAAGTTAAAAAAGTTATTTGAATTATTTTTTTTTTTACTTGTGATTTTTGCATCCTTTTTTTCTTCTTTAGCTCCAGAGTTTGCATGATGTTAACAATGTTATTCAACACACAAACACAAACCCATGCATCTGACGTCGCAGATGCTTTCTCCTATCTTAAAGACAATCCTAAAGAAAGAAATATGCTAAATATCATCACAATAATTAAGGATAAGAAGTCTTTAGGTAAAAACAAAACGTTTTTGCCAAAGATTGGTTTATACCGAAGAATATAACACCAAACCATTTCACAAACAAAAAAAACCCAAATAACTTTGTTCCTCTCGAATTATTATTAGACAAAAAAACACCTTAAAAAAACAAACAATAGAACAAAAACAAAACAAGTTTTGAATGACCTAATCAGAGTCAATATGCTTGTTAAATCAATCAATCAGTCAATCAATCAAAACATTTCAATACCAAAAATGGTAATAAAATTAAAAGTCACTGAAGCAATAACTACTTGGGTGATCTGTAATTTGCGAGAAGAACAACAATCAAAAATCAAGAAAAAAAATGAGTCACCCATAAAGGTTAAAGTGGAACAGTCACTCTTAGAAGTTAAAGGAGAAATGTTGTCTTAAAAATGATCTACAGAAAATCAAATTAAAATTGTTGCATTATTTTTTGGTTTAATGCCTGTTGGTGGGTATGAGCGCTGTGATTGGATGATTAGATTAAATAGAGAGAGTAAATTTAACCCGCTTAATCACAGAGCAGAATGATGACAACTTTTCTATATATAGACAACTAACTTAACAGGTCCAAGTTCCTGGACTATATGTGACTGCTGTTCGATTCACCTATTATTACCACGACCACTGTTGCTGCTACTGATATTATGTGCTACTCAATAATTGTGTTATTGAATTTTAATACTGCTGTTGTTCTGGATAAATCACCACTACATCTAAATTCATTTTACTGAGGTCCTTTTTTTAACAAGGATAATGGCGCAGGACCCAAGAGAAATATTTCAAAATAAAAAAAAACAAACAATAAATCTTATTGTTGATAAAGAAAAATTGTATAAGCATTATATCAAAATGTCCGCCTGCTTTATAAAGAATGAGGCTTAAAGACCAACCTAACTATCAGGTTGGTGCAAAAGTAATGCCCAAACTTTAGAATGAATATTTAAGATTGTATTCAATAATGATATATTTCTATGACTAAACTAAATGATTTCTTTTCAGATTACAGTGATTCCATTCTTATTCTTTAAAGATTTTAGCACCTATAATAAAAATAATAACATCAGTTTTACAAGTATCAAATTCTGAGTTGATCATATTAGAAATTATTGAATATATAAAGAAACTTTAAAATCAAAATAATAATAATAATAACAGATTGATAAACTCCTCGTCCCATAAAAAACAATATCTTGCTCCAGAAGAACTTTAATTTATTAAATATCTTCTTGTAATCCAAAATGTCACTGATTTTTTGTCCACATCCAACTAGCTTGCGTATCTCTGCAAAAACTAACAGATTTTTCCGAAAGCAGCATCCATGTCAAAACAAAACGTCTCTAAGGTTACATAGTTCCACTACATATCCCATATAAGGCAGGTGGTGGTTACTCCAGCATATTCCATTATCCATCATGGAATATCTATTTTTTTACTCTACATATTTCAAAGTTACAAACACTATACAGCTGTTTCATTCATAATTACTGTCGTTTAATTTATAAACTATTAGAATAAATAAATTATTGGAATTATGAACAACAAGGATAAACAAAATTTTTTAATGAAAACGCTTTGTTAAAACCAACAATATGAAAGACATATTTAAAAATTACACAAACAAGATTCTTTCATTTTTGAGAAAGACTGGACTATAAATTAGTATATAAAACCAAACTCTTAAATTAGTATATAAAACCAAACTTTAAAAAAAAAAAAAATAATTAACCTTATTCCTCCCAAAAAATAATTAAAGATAAACAGTCACCTTCGAAAAGCAAACAAAAAAAAGAACAAAAACTGTAAAACAAGTAAACTAGGTAGAGCTAATTAAAACAATTTTCAGCATTAAATGACCTAACAAGAGTCGATATGCTGGTTAAATCAATCAATAAAACAAGTAAACTAGGTAGAGAAAATTAAAACAGTTTTCAGCATTGAACGACCTAATGAGAGTTGATATGTTAGTTAAATCAATCAATCAAATGTGTCATTATCTACTACATTTTGGTTTCTGAAATATTTCTTAAAGTATATTATTATTTGAGCATATATGGCATGTCCAGTTTAATGTTGACAATTCTCTACTTTTCATTTCTAGATCAAAAGAATGGCGTGCTAGTGAAGATGATGACAATAAAGATGATGATGACGATGATGGTGATAGCAGTTATAGTGATGACTTCAAACCTCCTTCACGCCGGCCTCAAGCTTCGTAAGTTAGTGAAAATACTACCCCCCCCCAAAAAAAAAAAAAAAAATTTTTTTTTCGACTTCCCTTAAGTCTATAAAATCAATCTTTCTTTTTCTAATAGGATAATCAAAATTCAGTTTATGTACAGGATTTTTTTTTATAAGAACGCAAATTCATAAAATTTGTAATCAAAACAAAGTAGAAAGTTCAAGGCTAATAGAGTTCCCCTTCTTCATAAAATAACAATTTGTTTACTGATTAAAAGATTGTGCTATTCTTTAAAAAGAATCAGGTGTTTAAAAACTGTTGAAATCTTTCTATATTGTATAAATGAAAGTTTGCTTGATGTTAACATATTTCTAATATATAAAAAGATTTAAAGTTTAAATTTTTCTCAGTAAAATGTATCAAAAACAGGAAACTTATAAAGTTAGCTATCTCATTTAAATTTATTTCTTCCATTAAAAGTAATTGGAAATCAGGAAAGTGCATAGACTGAGTATGTATATAAGGTTGATTTTAAGGTACATCCTTTGCTTAAGAGTAATTATTGCGTTTTTAACAAAATAGCATTGCTATTAAAACTGCTCTGTAAAACTTGAAAAAAAAAATGATCTAATCCAAACTTTTTCTTTTCTGTACTAAATTTGATTGAATATTCCTATGATAATTCCCAATTAAATACAAAAATTTTCCATGATGGTGTTTTATAGAAAACAGAGCCGAAGCAACCGATCAGGAGGAGCTCGAAGGAAAGCAGCCAATAGATCTCGAAAAAAGAAAAGTTATTCTTCTGACTCTGACAGTGATGATGAAGCTGAACAGAGACATTTGAGAAGAAATACCAACAAGAAAGTCAGGTTAGTTAGTGTTGTTGAAATTTATAAATTTCCTCTCCTACATTTTTTTATACTTTTTTTACAATGTTAGCAGTAAAGAAAGTTAGCTTTTAAGCATAAATAGCTCAAACCAAACCAAGAATTTGTAACACCTATAAAAACTTCCTTATTATTCTTGATAGTTGAAGAACTGTCCGAACATTTTGATTAAATATTTGAATTTTATTTGTTTATTTCAGTTACAAAGAAGAAGATTCTGAGAATCAGACAGACTCAGATGATTTATTGGAAATAACAGCTCCGACCACTGTAGCTGATGAAGAAGATGAGAACCGTGAAACAATAGAGAAGGTGATTAGGCATCGACAAGGAAGGAAAGGGGGTAAGTACATCATTTTAATAATTCACTAAATAATTACTATTGACTAAATTGTAGTTTTTCATTATTTCAAACTTTATTATCAATTATTGTAATATATATATATATATATATTATGAATAGATTTTTATTACTTTTGTCCAAATGATAAAACACATGACAATATACTATTGTTATAATAAACTTTACTTTGTTGGATAAGTTTTAAAAAATAGGGAGATCAACAGAAAATTTATATCATTATTTACAATTAAGATTTCTGTATAGAATCATGTAATTAGTCTGTTTAAATACATTGTTTTTTGTAATAACTAACTAAAAATGAACAGTAATATTTATTCCTGTTAAAAAAGTAATTTGAATAAAACCATTTGATATTTAAAAAAAAAAATTTTTTAATTAAAGTGTTGGTATATTCATGTCTACGTCTTCTGTTAATATCTTGGTTGATACATCCACAATGTTTTTTTGTTCATTAAAGGCTGTGGTTATTTTTGAATTTTAAATAAAATCTTAATTTCAATCTTCAATCTATAAGAGTAAATGTTTTCCACTTCAGAAATCTTAATCATGAAGTGTGTACTTTAAAATATTTATTGACTCAAAAGGGCCTATTAAAATTTTGGAGAGTACAAAGACAAAAATACCAATATAATGACCAAGATAGAAACTAAACTCCAAGACATGATGTAGTTATTACTGTGAACATTATCTAAAGTATTAAGATAGTTATATATTATATACAAAAATACATATTGAATTATAAAACCTTTAAGTAAAAATATACAAGTTTGAAATAACTTTTAAAAATATATTTAGAACCAATATTAATCAATATTTAATGAATAGAAGTTGACAAAGTTTTAATCAATAAATATAAATTTATTAAAATTTTCATTTTCATTTTCTGAATAATTTTAGAAATCTAATAACACGCATTATAATGATTAATTCATCATATTAATAATTTTTACTATGTGAACATAAGAGTATCATTTTGTATAAAATATACTTATATGTACCCAGCAACATTTTAGCTATGAAAATAACTTTTTTGCCATGACCTAAATGGAATAATTCCTATAATATCTTTTATTATTCAATTATTTTATCTTTTTTTTTCTATCTATCTTTCTTTATAATCTTTCTCTATCATTTTATGATACATTGTTGTATCATACTTTTTGAGATTTTTTTCATGTCATATGTTAAGTTAGATACTTGGTTTCATTCGTTTACTTTTCCCTTCATTATGTTTTCATCATTTTGTTTTATATGTTATTCAAATTGTTCATTAATATAAGTTAATAAACTTTTATGTCTCAGTTTTCAATTAAATCTTTTCAAATCTCTACTTTTTGTGAGTCTAATTTATTTTTTGTATTCTAAAAAACTTATAGATCTTATGTTATACATACATACATTTTGTTTTTCATTTTATGATCTAAAAACGTATTTATATCTAAAATTACTGTGCCAAATCTTTGCTATAATTAAAAAAGCAAAAAAAAAACTATATATATCTAATACCAAATAATTCTATAAGAAGAGGTGGTTTAAGAATATATTGCTAAGTTATTTATGATAAACAATTCTAAAAATATACAAGTCTTAAAAATTATATTACTTTTTGCACATAATATCTATTTCTATCATGTATATACACAAATTATTTTTAGTAAATTAAATGAAATATCTGATTATAGAAAATAAAAAGCTGAAAATAGATATACAAATTCAAAATTTTCATGAAATAAATGAAACTATATTTCATGAAAATTTTGAATTTGTATATATGAAGGAGAAGTTGGTATCTGAAAAGATTGACCCTTAAAGGAAGAACCATTATCTATTTTTAAACTTCCTATGACATTTTAACTAACACAAGAGGATCAAGTGAACATTGTTGAAAGTGTTTTAAAAAAATAGATATCCTTTAAACAAGAATTTAGGTTTTTTTTTTAAAATTCATCTTTAGACAACCAAATTTCTGAAATTTGTTGAAATTTTTAGCTTATAGATATTAAAATTACCATAATATAAGGATATATTTGAAGAATAAAATAAATAATGAATATATGCATTAGTACAAATTTATTTACAACTACTATAAAAGTGACGTTGTGTGTGTGTGTCTGCCTGAAGAACTTTCTTCATTATACTACTTGGCAAATACCCGCAAAAGGGTCCAAATTTAAAAAAACAAAAAAACTGGAATTTTGAAGGCTCATACCATCAGCTTTGTGTGTGGGGCTATGTTGGTCATTAGTGTGTCAATATATCCGTAGTTTACTAAAATATTTTTTGGTTTTCCAGATAACTATGGCACTTTTCTGTTGGAATTACAACAGATCAAACTGAGCTCAAAAAGAGCATCAAAGCAACCCCCCATACCAGCCCGGGCAATTCTAGGTTTACAATAATGTAAAAAGATGTATAAGAGTAGATCATATAATAGGTATATGCATAAAAAATTCATATTGGCAATAAAATGTTTTGAAAATCTAGACAATTCATTTTTAAGTAGCTATTTATTGGTAATATTAGAAACCTAATTGATAACTTCAGCTATGACAATATGCTTTTATCAAAGAATATTTGTCTTTTTACTTGACTATTTTGTGATTTTTACCATTTCTTATGATTCTGAACTTATTAGTAAATGCTTTTATTCAAAAATAGAGATTTGACCAGCTTATACTTTAATAAAAACATATTGTCATAGCCCTAGTGATAACACAATTTGTTATTTTGAATAGTAATTGCTGAAATTAAAACTTTTAGAACCAATAAATAAAATAAACATATTTTTGTGAATAGTTTATTTGATGATTAATGTCAAACTTTAGTTCCTTTAAAAGGTCTTTTTTCAGTTTCTCTTCTATTTTCTCAACATTTTGTTGATGTTTTTTTTTTTTAGTTAATTTCCAATTTTTCTTATCTCAGCTCCTTATCAGTTCAATAATCCAAGCAATGTGGTGCCTTTTTTGATTTTCTATTCTTTCCTCTCTATATACATCTTTCAGGTTAATTATATTTAACACATGATATTCTATTATAGTAAGTTTTATCTTGTTAATTCTTTCTGTTAAGGAGCAGAGAAAACTTAATTATATATATTATAATCATATATATATATATATAATAAACCCCATAAATAAGTACAATACTCTATAATGTGTAGCATTGTTATTAAAGTTGATCGAGAGCACACAGTATTTTCTGGGGTGGTAGTGGCTGCGCATTGGCGTCCAGAGTGCGCTTTGTCACTTACACCTCTGTCGCCACTCTGAAATCAATGAACTTATCTCTTCTCTCAGGACATGAACTTTATTGGTTTTGTAAATATTCAGCAATCACTGGTGAATGTTGATAGGTTCAATTTTTTTCTGTATGGAGGAATTTAATGACATACCGCTATATTTGCTTCAATATGTAACAGAGAGAGATGAAACTTTCAGGTGATGAATGCATAATACATCATCACAGTGCAATTATCAATCCCCTCTGATCCATTCAAATAAAAAAATTGGCATTGTGTCAAGTCATAGACAGATAAGACATTAAATATATTCAGATTGTCCGGTCATTCAAAATAAATCTGACCTTGCATATGACTTGAAATCAAAAAGTATTTATAAGGCTATGGTGACTAATTACTATGGTTTAAAGTTGCATGAATATTCTAATAACATCTGTTAACTTAATTTGTAAACTTTGTGATACTTTTTGTTTAATTTACACATGCTATCTTAATCTTATAAAAAGAGGTTATCTTCTTATCAATAAATAAAACAGGTTGTATATATTTATAAACCCTATTCATATTTATTGTTATGGCTTGGTTATCCACAATGAAAACAGAACACAGATAAGGTGTAAATATGTATTAGAAGAACAATAAGGTACAGAATAATGGTAGGAAGTGTTGTTAGATAATCCAAGCGTAATGTGTGACTCCAGAACTGAATCCTTGCTAGATCGTTGTAAATCTTGGTTTACATAAGTGTCGGCTGAGTCCATTTAGAGTGTGGTTTAACCACAACATTTTTAAATGAAAGACCTTAAAAGAATCTTACAAAGCTAAACAGTGTTTTAGGTTGCAAGTGAAAAACTCGTATTAGCATGTTATTTTTCCAAGTGGCGATTAAAAAATAAAAAAGTTTTATCTTTTACCAACTGCTTTTTTACTGACTATCTTTCAAATCCTGAGTAAAAAATGTCTTTTTAACTTCTTTTTTTTTTTTCATAAATGAGCAAAGCCAAATTATTTAAACAATAAAAGGTTTGATAGAATAGAAAAATTTTCCCAATTTTTTAACAGAGTTGTTTAAAAATGTCTAAAGAAATTCAACAAAATTTTATACAGAATCTAGTATCTAGTATCTTTTCTATTTGGCTGAAATAAATAAACATATATAGTAATAAATAAATAAAACCCAAATACTAGTTTAAAACTACCAAAACCAAACTGGTTACCACAAAACTGAATTTATCACAAACAGAAAACATACTACAAACTACCAAAAAAAAACTAAGACAACCTATGCACTTAACAAATCAAAAATCCCACAACCAAATAATCCTTAAAAAAAAGCAATAAAAATATTACTAAATAAGGAAACAGACAATTTTCCCTAAAACCTATAAGACCTTAAATGGTTGATAAGTCATTAAATCCCAGCAAACCAAACCAGGTAAATGAAAATATTCTGTTGTCATATGTCAACTTTAGGTTAATTTGTCTGTAGAGCCCTGCTAAAGTTGATTATTTCATTTTTCATTGTCCAATACTGTTTTTCGTAAAATTTAATAATAGGTTGTTTTTTTTTAAGAGATCACATAACAGTTTATTTTTTTAATCACTTTGTTTTAATATAAGTTCTGTAATACTTTAATTAAGACCTAGAAAGACATTAAACTTATCAATTTGATATGTAATTTTTCTTGTAAAATTATTTTTATCTTTTATAAATTTCAATAAAACTCTATGGTTATTTGTTTGACCAGTGGAAATTGGACACAAAAGTTTCAATTGATTTTACAATTTTATTTTAAAGTCATACTGTTCACGATTAAGTATTTCATCATATTTCATCTCTACAAATATCACAGTATTTATTTTTTAATTTTCTTTGACATTTTAAGCTTATTTTCATCATTTTTTAATTCATTTTTAAAGTCTGTTCAGTATATTTATATTATCAAAAAATCACCTTGAGAATTGTAATTACTATATTTTGTAGCATATAAGATGCAACTTTCAACCTGAAAATTGGCAAAAAAAAGAAAATTACCCTACATTTTATATATGAAGTTAAAATCTTGTATAAATATATAAATTACTTAATACAATTCTCATGCAATCTAATGTAATTAAGGGGCAACATGATTTCCAATTTAGGAAGAAACGATTATTGTATCACTACATTCTGCATATAGGGTTTAGATTTTCTCAAACAGCTATCAAAAAAGTCAAGTTTTAGAAAAACTGGCTCATTTTAAATTTATTGATTTGAATGAAAGAAGTGTTTATGCAAATCTGTTAGCACATATCTAAACCCACCAAAAAAGATTATTGGATAAAATACCACTGTTTAATTAACAATATTGTTATCATTCCATTTCTCAATTCTAATTATTGAGTCACCCAGAAAGTTTTTAGCATTTTTATCCAAGAGAAATTTTGGGCATAAAATGACCCATAAAGAGTTGACATGCCATTTAACCCAAATAACCAAACCCTAGCATTTTTGGAAGATGGAAATAAAATAAACTTCATTTAGTTTACATAAAAAATAGAACTTGTAATACACTTGCAATTGTAATTTTAAAATTGATTGGAATATTTACCATTCAATTCTGAAGGCCTTGCACAAGGAGTTGTTTGTTTGCAATTGAACGTTTTGGATTTGAAATATATAAACGTTTCTTGAATTACTGGTTCACCTATAAAGTTGGGGAATTCTTTTACACAAATACATAGCAAATTATTTGACATGTGTATAAACTCATACAACATTTTTATCCTTTTATAAGATAAACTTCACATAGTGAAAATGTAACTTTCAGTTAATTATTTTTTACTTTGATAAAAATTTGACAAAAGAATTATTGAATATTATTTTGAGATGTAGCGATTACATTATTACATTAGAAACTTGGGACTTATTCAATCTTGTCAATTTTATAACAATTAAATATTTTTTTTAATCATTGAACTAATCTTAGAAGTTAAAATTATTTTTTGCTGATATGGTTGAATTTGAGGGTTATATTTGAAAAGGCTAGGGTGGGATAAAAAAAAATCCCCTAAAACTAGATATTTTATTCATAATTTTTTTTAATAGGCCCGTGTCTTATATGCTATAAAATTAGGTAATTTACATTTACTAATTTTTGAGTTTTTATGTCTGTCTTTTTTTTTTTTTCAAAATAAGAATTTCATTACCATGGCTATGATTAGATATGAACATAAAACATTTTGATATTTTGTGCTAGTGGTGTAAAATAGTAATTAATGTATGATGACCGTACTTGAAGCAATCCTGTGTTTGCATATGGCACGTGTCTTTTTTTTAACTCCGTTATTTCTCTGTGGCTGTCGTCAAATCTCTGCAGTTTTGCTGCATCTTCCTTCATTCTCTTGGCAGTTGGTTGTGGTGTACCGCTGATTGAGCTGCAGTCTACGACCAATGTAGAGGCCAACCCAGGTAACTCGTCCAGAAAAAAAAATACCAGTGAAATAATCAGAGTTTCCGTTAACTTTTCCCTTTGCTACCACCCCTACCAAGGGTGGGAAACTTTGGATACATATAAAAATTTATGTATGCAAACTAACACACATGCACGCAGACACACACACACAACACACTTTGTATTATATAAATATTTGAGCAATGTAATTTAATAAATACAAGTTAGAGATTATTTGATTAAACAGGCCAATGCATCCATATTTTTATTACCACAATTTTTTTATATATGCATGTATTCCATGCACCAAGTATGTTTTAATGACACATTTTTTGTATATTATATGTAATTATTAAGGCTGTGACAATATTTTTTTATCAAAGAATATGCTTGTCATATTCCTAGTTATTAGGGTTGTGACAAGAATATTTTTGAGAAAAGTGTTGTCATGGCCTGAATAATGAGTAAAGAATTAAAAGAAATGGTAAAATTGCAAATGAATTATCCTTTTAATAAAAAAACATATTATCACAGCCTTAGTAATTAAATTTGTAAAAGATACAAACAATATATTTATGTTTATGTATAATCATAGAATGTAAAAAGTAAATTACCAGAGATTTAAATGTATAATATATTTTTTTATATGGTGTTTACATTTACTTGGTTGAGCACTAACCAAAGTCAGGCACAAGACCATTTTTAAGTGCTCATTACATCCTTGGACTCTTTAAAATCAGTGTAGGCCTTTACTTAGATCAGTTACTTTCACGGGTTTATGAGCCCCCTCTTGCAGAAGCAGCTGAAAGTAAATGCAATGGTTTTCAATGGGATTTGAACCTGTGTAATATGATTCCAGAGTCCAAGCTTTTGTAGCAATGCTCCCCAATTTTTTATATGATGTGATTGTTTTTATTTATTGCTTTCAAATATTCCTAAGAGACTAAAATTTAATGCTTGGTTTTGAGAAAGGCTAGAAATAAATATTAAGTTATACTTAGTCATAGAATGACAATTAAAAGGTTACATTATGTTGTTCAAAAGGCTTCAGGCATTATTTAGCTACTGTTTTATACTCCAGTGCATTTCTGAAGTGCCTTCAGTAATGTGAAGCAAATGCACTTTCACCATTTTGATGTTTTTCAAGTAGGAGGTAGTGATGCTTATGACTTTACAGTTCATTGAATTGATCTTAAGGTCAACATAGTAGACTATCAGAAAATTTGAAAGAAAATTTCTTATTTTGGATCAAAATCATGATCCTGCAGGACTCTGCTCCTGTTCGTTGATCAGAGTCTGTACAAAATGTATGCAGAAATGAATTTCCACTTTTTGTATCTGCATAAAATTATTTGACCTTTTAGTTTACTGGATTTTTATATTTGTTTTTGAAACTTATAATGACATAACTAATGTCAGTTTTTGAAACTTCTTTTATTGCTTTATTTACAAAAAATACACACACACACACACACATACCCACACACACACACATATATAATCAAATATAAAGGCGCATAGAATATCATATACTTACATAAATACACACAAAAGCTACCATTATTCTTTTTTTGTAGTTTAACAATGTCTTTGATAGTTCATAAAATGGTTTGAGTTACAAAATGTCTGTTAAAAAGATAAAATATCAAATATCTTTTTTTCAGAAATGTTACAAAAATTTATTTTGCATAATTTTGGATTTTTTTTTTCTTACAAATTAAAACAATTTGAAATATAATTTTATTATAAAAAAACAAAACCCGTCCCAATCCTTGAAATCTTGGCTAAAGGAAGCTCTGTGATTCTTTGCCACTGGGAAAACTTTATAAAAAAAATTTGCTGTTTTGTGATTCTTTTTATTTATTATTATCATCAATACTTTTACATAAAAAAAATCATTCAGCCTGTTTCTAAAACTTGCTGCTGCTTTATAGTTTTATATCCTTAAAAAAAGAAAAAAAGAAATGAAAGTACAAAAGGCTGTACTGTATTCAAATAAGCAACCTTGTTCTGGAATTGGTCATTTCTTTTTCCTTAGTTACTAATTGTTTACATTATTTACACATCTCTAAAGACTGTCTTCATTTTGGTTGTTATTTCCCGACATAACACTGCAATATTTATTTTAGATTTTTATAAGCATTTTCTATATTCAACTTTGCTATGAATTGCTTAAATTTTGTTATTTTATTGTAAAAATTCACATGTGAAAAGTATTTTTCTTTTGATAAGACTTTAAAGATTTTGTTTTAGGAAATGTACTGGATCTAGACTTAGGATAACTAATGTCAGTATTTGACTATCAAGAAATTAATGAACAAGAAAATCAAAGTTAAATTGCTTAATTGTTTTCCAACATTTGACTAACCAACTAGAAAACATGAAAATTGGCAATAAATAGGTTTTACCGAATAAAAAGATATGAAGATGAAGAATAAGCAGCAAAATTATTAAGTGATATAAGAACATGTAAATCAGTTGCGCCATAAGTCACCTAATACTAGAAATAATGAAATATTTTTCATGTGTGATGATTAAATATCTTCTGGTTTATTGATTTGAAGTTAATGAGTCCTCCAGTTTGGGAGTTGACCATAGGGCTAGTGACTTTCTCTCACAAAACAAGTATGCTACGGAAACAGCAAAAAAATAAATTTGCTGCCCAATGTACCACTAGGTGTAATGATTTTGTTTGATTAGAATGCTTTTCAACATTTGTACTCTAAAGTTTGGACAGTGGGTGTCCTCTTGGTAGCATTTACTCAGATAAAAAAAAATCAAAATTAAGACATTTCTCAGTGAAAGATTTTTGATATTCTTACAAAGTTTCTCATTTATTAAAGAATATGCTTTTCAGATCTTTAAATGTTACAACAGCTCTCGTAATTACCAAGATTTAGAAAATCGTCTTAAGATGTGTATGTTTTGTAAATAATTACCCTTTACCATAGAAACTTAAACTAATTCAGTTTTCTGCATCTGAGTGTTGATTATTGCTTACATAATTTATTAATGATTTAAAAAAGATGAATGCATATTTACTTTCTTTTTTTTTCCTTTTTTTTTTTTTTAATCTTGGGTTGCTCTCCGTTTTACCACTTCTATTTCCCATTGTCCCACTTTACAGCATTTTATTTGGCCCCATTGCTTGGCTTGCTGGTAATTTGCACTTATGTCTGTCAATCTTTCTTACTCTCCTTCACCTTTACCATTCTAGTAATTTCTTCATTTTTAAAAAAATTTTCTTTGAAATATATCTGTTTAATAGCTGTTTGTCTATTTGTTTGTCAGTATCTATATGCGACCATTAAAATAATTTAAATGCATGTTTTTTCTTCAACATAAGGGAAAATAAATATCTTCTTAAAGAATACTTTGATAAAATATTGTCGTCAAAAGATTTATAAAGTTTATGATATAAAATTTTTAGTTTATTTATCTCTTCATTAATCTATGAAAATAATTGAAAACACAATTTAATTTGACTTTTTTTCTTTATCAGTTTTGATTTTGATTTTCTTCTTTAAATCCATAAATTTTTTTCTTCTCTTATTTAAAATTTTTAGCATAATTTGCAATTTTTTTTTTCTCTGATATATTTTATTAAATCTGATTATGGTATTCATTTAAAAACCAATTGACTTAATTTTGCAATAGTGAAACTACCTTTGTATTTACTTACAAAATTACAGTTATCCTTTGGTGTTTGAAATATTTATACACACACAAGTATGTATAATTTGGAAGTTCTGTGAAGTAATGCTTTTAACCATGGACATAAAATTCTGTGTGCTAGTGCTGGATTTATACGCTTGCTTGCTGAATTTCAACCCCGCTTATGTTCACTTTCAGAATAAAGAATGAATTATTGACTCATATTTTCAGCTATTGTTAACATAGTTCTGTAGATGGAAACCATAGCCTTGTATGAGCTATATGTCCCGTTGCTGATATAATCATATTTTTAGCACATAAGTACATTTTGGCGGTTCCTAACATTTGATTAAACTTTAAAGAATATATCATAAAATCAACTTGGCATCTTTAAAAGGAATACACCACCCCAGCAAACCATCCAAATCTAACATTTATCATCAGTAGTAGTAGTAATAGTAGTAATTTGAATAGCATAATTTCTAGAAAATTCCATGAATAAAACATGCATAGTTTTTCGTTTTAAAAAAAGTTAAATCTAAATGTATGTATGTACATATGTGACATCACATGTGCTGTCATGTGCTACTGGTACCATGTACAGCCAGTCTGATGACGAGGGTGGCTATAAGGACCCCCTTATAAATCCGTGTAGTTCATATACTACACTGTACTTTTTTAACAGTGGTGTAGACTCTACACCACTGT
>JAUZSX010000041.1:1568608-1589519 GCA_034780655.1 Idiosepius hallami
CTCATCTAGGTGAAGGGTAACACTGAATGTAAAAAACCCGGGTAAGAGCACGTAAAAATGGCCTTGTGCCAAACTTGGGCTGGTGCTCACTAAGTAAATATAATATCTGATATTCATTCTAATGGCAATTGCTAGCTACAAGAAAAATGATTTCTTCTCACTTTTTAATTTTCTAATGACAAAATCATTTTCTTAAACTTTTTACTATACTTAACAAGGATTTGTAATTGTTACAAGCCAAGATCATGCCTTGATTTGAAAAACTGTAAAATAACCGTCACAAGCACATGTGGCATTTC
The DNA here is from genome assembly GCA_034780655.1 of Idiosepius hallami. Lineage (NCBI taxonomy): Eukaryota > Metazoa > Mollusca > Cephalopoda > Idiosepiidae > Idiosepius > Idiosepius hallami. The sequence goes on from JAUZSX010000041.1 coordinate 1,568,908, forward strand.
ATGTTTTCATGTGTTTTCAACTGAACAACAAAAACAGTTTTTAGAAAACATGTTTCATTTTTGGCAGATTTCTTTCAATTTAAGTTGATTCAAGTTATGTTTTTTTCTCCTTCAAAGCACAGGATATTTTATTTAACTAATTTATATATATTCCCAAATATACCAACCCCTTTTCAAAACAATATAATACTTGTTTCTGTTTCTCAAAATATTGAATCTTTTGTTTTCATTAATCTTTTCAAATATAAATATTTTTTACCTTTGAATTCTTTGTTATTGTTTATAATCCATTTATTGAGTTGCAACCAAACGCATTTTTACCCACTTCAAAATTCACTGAATTTAACACAATCATGAAACAATTTCTTTTACAGATTTGCCAAGTGGTCTGAATTTGAAGCTAAACATTCCACAGAAGATAAAACTGGCTTTTCATCACTCCATAAAGAATTGGAACCGTATTTGTTAAGAAGAGTCAAAAAAGATGTAGAAAAATCTCTCCCTGCTAAGGTATGGTTAACATTTTTGTTATTAAAGAATTATCTATTTAAACAAAAGAAGACTTCATTTTTTTTTCATTATTAATTTCATCGTACTGTGCTTTCTTTTAAAAGTAAAACTTTTGCATTTTGTTTCTTTCAGGTTGAACGAATCCTAAGAGTTGAAATGTCTTCAATACAGAAACAATATTACAAGTAAGGAATTCTTTTGTGATATTTCTTATGTTTTTGCACTTTTAATTTTCCATTTATACTATGAGGGCCACTCCAAAAGTAATGCCTCTTATTGCTTTTATTCTGTTCGAATGGATTAGAGAGGATTGCAAATAGCATTGTCATGATGATTGAAATTATTAATTCATGAACTAAGAGTTTCATCTCTCTGATGCAGATATTGATGTTGTGAGACTGTAAGAAAGCAACTGTTTTTGAATTTTTTTATACTTTTAAATTGATTCACAACACAACATAATACTGATTTTATTTTCCATGCCAACAATTTTCACTTTTTAAAATTTTCATTTTTTTTTTTTCATATTTAGATGGATCTTAACGAAAAACTACAAAGCTTTAAGCAAAGGCGTTAAAGGCAGTGTTAGCAGTTTTGTAAACATTGTGATGGAGTTGAAGAAATGCTGTAACCATGCATTTCTTATTCGAACTGAAGAAAATCAGAATTTAGACAAATTGCAAGTCCTTGTCAAAGGTAGTGGAAAGTTGCTTCTCTTGGATAAATTATTGGTCAAATTAAAAGAGAGTGGACACAGAGTTCTCATCTTTTCACAGATGGTCAGAATGTTGGATATTCTGGCTGATTATCTTATGCTCAGACATTTTCCATTCCAGGTAATTTATTTTTTACTTATCTTGTACTTGCCATTCAGTAGTATATAAAATACACTCTTTTGAAAACAAACCCAACTAAAATAATATCCTTTCTTAAAGAAATAAACCTACTCTCTAAAATATAAACCAACCGGCCCAACCCAGTGCCTCCAAAAAAAAAAAATTTTTATCTGGGTCAATTGAAACTTTTACCTAAACAAGTTTTATAACATAATTAACTCAAATGTAAACATTTCTTATATCATTAGGAATAGCATTAATAGCATAGCATTGTTTTTAAAGATAATAGCAATCAGTATAACAATTAAAAAGTTCTTTTTATCTAGCTAAGAGCTAGGTTTTGTTTTCTTTTTAGATGTAGAATCTATTATGAAAATCACATTTCAAATATATTTGAATATTGTGATACAGAAAATATCTTTAAATTCCTAAAGAACTAAAAGTTTATTATAAGATTTGAACCAAGAAAAACCTTAAATAACCCATAGAAATTGATAGTTAAAAAAATGGAAATAAAACCATATTTTAGGTAAAATAATTTATTCAATCTTTTTATCATTTAAAACAGTACATGTTTTTAATGCTTACATTAATACCAAAAAGTATGTAGAAATTTGTGTTTATTTATCTAGAGCTAAATTTTTTTTATTTAATAATTGTTTTTAGAGGCTTGATGGCTCAATTAGAGGTGATCTCAGAAAACAGGCCCTTGACCATTTCAATGCTGAAGGTTCGCAGGTGAGTTGATGGCATTATCTGAAATAATATCTCAAAAAAAGCACTTTATGAATTCATAAACATTCCTATAAAATATACAGTAGAAAAGAATTCTAACACAACTTCTAACATGTTTTATAGGATTTCTGCTTCCTGCTGTCGACCCGTGCTGGTGGTTTAGGTGTGAATTTAGCAACAGCTGATACTGTCATTATTTTTGACAGTGACTGGAACCCTCAGAATGATTTACAAGCTCAGGCTCGGGCTCATAGAATTGGCCAAAAAAATCAGGTGTGTTTTCTGTGTGTTAATAATAAACATAATTATTGATATTTATAAATTATCCTAGTTTTGTTCAAGATACATTCATTTGGATTTGGTCTTTTATTTAATACAATTGCTAATCTATTGAATTATTACTAAGGCTGGGACAATATTCTTTTATTAAAGAATATGGTTGTCATATTCTTATTTATTAAGGCTATGACAAGAATATTTTTAATAAAAGTATGTTGCCAAAGCCCTACTAAGTAAAGAATTAAATGATAAAATCACAAAATACTTAAGTCTGTGACAAGAATAATCTTCAATAAAAGCATCTTATAACAGCTCTAATTTTTCTTTTTTTAGGTCAGCGTTTATCGATTAGTTACTAAAGGCAGTGTTGAAGAAAATATTGTTGAAAGAGCCAAAAAAAAGATGGTTTTAGATCATTTGGTCATACAAAGTATGGACACTACTGGTCGTACAGTATTGAACAGAGGAAATGTACCATCAAGGTTAGTGAAATCATATGCATTAGTTTTTATATACTCTTTTAATTAAACACTATGAAAACATCCTTATGTAGTCTGTCAAGGAAACTCCTATTTTTGGCCTTTTAGTTTTAGTGGTTAAAGGTTTTTATATTCATTGGCTATTATTTTCAACATGGTTTATTTATTTTGTATTTTTGGTTATTGGATTATCTTTTTAAAAATTTGGTTTTTCCTTTATCATCCAATTTAATTTGGTTAGACATTCCTTCAGAGTTGTGTTGAAGCATAAAGAGATACCCACAACCTTGTATAACATACAATCAAAATTAATTTTTATTAGTGATGTTTTAAATTTTGAATATCAGTAATGTTTTTAAAGAGAATACCTTTGGAAAACAATTTCTGTATTTTTATTGAATTTATTTACAAATTTATAAATGCATATTTTTGAAAGGGTCTACAATATTTCATTTATTTTGTAAAAGCAATTAATATTTTTTTGAGCAAATTTTTAAAGCATATTCTATAGTTGAGGAAATAAAATTTCTAATGTATTTGTATTGATTGAAACATTGAAATGCAGTTTCTTTAAAGGGTATAGCAAATATATCTGTACATTGAAATATGTAAGCATAGAGATAAATATGAATAATGCAAATAAAAACGAAATATGTTTTTAATAAAACAATTTTTTTCATTTAAAACATAAATTAAAAATTTATTTTTCAGTAACAACACTCCATTCAACAAAGAGGAATTGGCAGCAATTCTTAAATTTGGTGCTGAAGAACTTTTTGGTGGAGAAGAAAATGAAGACGAGGATGAGCCTCAAGTCAGTTAATTATTATTTTTCTTGATTATTCAATATTCTTAAGTTCTATTGACAATAATGCCATAAATGCATATTATTACAATAATAGTGTTATTGTTGATTAAACAAAAATGATAATTAAAAAAGCTTTATAAGAAGTAAACAATAAGTTTTAATTTAAAAAAAATCTAGTAATATACAAGGGAGAAATTGAAAGCTAAAATTCTATACGATAAACAGTGATTTATATTTATTAATGTAGCATTCAGTTATAAAAAAATGCAACCCATAGATGTTCAGAATGTGTCTACAGATTTGCATATTTTCAAAATCTTTACATTCATGTATAAAATTGATAATAAAGAGAAAGTTTAATTCTGTAAATTTATTAATTTTTCTTTTCTTAGGTGGATATAGATGATATTCTTCAAAGTGCTGAAACTAGAGAAACAGAAGCTAGTAGTGCTGGGGATGAACTCTTATCACAATTCAAGGTGAGTTTTAAAACCATCAAAGCAGATCAATAAATTTCTGATTTCTTTTAAAAACTTGAATTTATCAGAAGAGAATTAAATTAGGCTTGACTTTAAAATATTTACAAAAGTCATATTTCTTGAATATTTTTCATAGATTCAGCATTTCTGTTTATTGAACTATCTTACAACTGACTGTTTTTAGTATTCTGTATTTGACATATAAGACCACTTTTAAAAATTTTATTTTTAAAGTTTAAATGTATTATTTAAAAAACAATTTTATTTTATATTTCTTTATATTATAAAAGAAAAATAATGTAATCTTTTTGGTTTTCCTCTCCCTCCTGAACATTATTATTATTTTTATTTTTTTACCTATTAACCTCTATGGATTATTTAAGGTCTTTCTTGGTTCAGATCTTCTGATAATTTTCCTTGAGGAATTTAGATATATTTTCTGTATCACTGTATTCAAATATATTTTAATGTTATTATCATAGAAAAAGGTTATGTTTCAGATCTTCTGATAAAATAAAAGGGAAAGAAAAGAATTTCTGATTAAAAAAAGATGCAAAATGTTTTTTAGAAAATCATTAGATATTAAAAAAACTAAAAAGACTCTATATTTAAAAGGAAAATATTTTCATCAAATAAAATTTCAAGTTTTTTTTTTCTTTTCTTTTTTTTTTTTTCAATGGACCATTTTTGTTTTTTTCTTTTTTTTTAAAAAAAGAATCATTTATTTTCTTTCAGGTGGTAAGCTTTGATAACTTAGAAGAAGAAGAGCCAATCAAGCCCATTCCAGGTAAATATTACATAAACTGAAAAGATGAATAGATAAAAGAATTTTGTTTGATTACCTTTTCATTACAAAATAAAACTATAATATACTAGTATTATTGCTTGGCTGTTTTCGTGGATTGTGTTTAACCTTTTGGCAGCTATTTTTCTAACTGAAAACCAAATTGAATTTTTCTATGGGTACAAATGCCTCAAATATCAAATTTGTAGTCACAAAACGTTTTAACCATTCTTTCATTTCTTTGATTTTTTTTTTATTTCACAGGAAAGGAATGGGAAGCCATTATTCCTGAGCAAGACCGTCACCGAGTTGAAGAAGAAGAGAGACAAAATCAATTGTTAGAACTCAATCTGCCTCCTCGTATTCGGAAATCTATACATCAAGTATGTTGTCAAGTTTTTGTAGTTTGTTTATAAAAAAACATTGTTTTGGTCACTTTTTTTTATATAGAACTGACACAAGTTCAAATCCCACTCAAAAACCATTGCATTTACCTTTAGTTGCTTCAGGGGTTGTTAACTCATCTAGGTGAAAGGATATAAAAACACGTAAAAATAGCCTTGTGTTTAAGTTGGGTTAGTACTCGACCAAGTAAATATAAAATCATCTAGCTGAAGAGCAACACCGATTACAAAAGCCTGTGGATACAATGAGCTCGTAAAAATGGCCTTGTGCCTAACTTTGGTTAGTACTCGACCAAGTAAATATAAACAATTAGATGAGGTGTTGCCCTGGTGCTATGAATGTTATTCATAGATTTAAACATATTTTGAATTCATAAAATATTATTTTCTTTATTTATTATATTAATCATATTATCTTTCCTTTTACTTTATCGTGTTTTATTTTAGATCCAAATGGATTCTGATGAGGAAAAGAAAGGCAAAAAAAAGAGTAAAGATGATGATTCTGATAGTTCTGATGATGATGATGATGATGAAAAGCCTCGTAAAAGGGGAAGACCTCGTACAGTCAACAAAGATACCATCAAAGGCTTTACAGATACTGAAATAAGAAGATTTGTTAAAAGTTACAAGAAATTTCCTTCTGCTATTAATAGGTAAATACCATTTTTCATATTCTTTTAATTTATCTACAGTTATTTTCAATGATTTTTTTTTGTTAGATTTTAAGAAAGCGTATTGAGTCTAGTCTTGATTGAGCCTTATGGATCCTTGTTCTAAGATGCTTATTGCTTGATTTAACCTATTGGTACAATAATAAAAAGAAAGAAAAATATATGATGATTAAATAAATAAAACCCTTATACTAGTTTAAAACTACCAAAACCAAAAACACCTGATTACCACTTAACTAAATTCATCATTACAGAAATTATACAAAAAAACAAAAAAAAACTTAGACAACCAATACACTTAAGAAATCAAAAATCCCACTAACAAACAATACAAAACAACAATAAAAAAAATAATACTAAATAAATAAACAAACAAAATTCCGCACAAAACCTATGGGACCTTGTTATAACCTATTTTAAGTGATATTTACTTGGTATGCATTTGTTTTTAATTGTTGAATCTATTGCTAGACTTGATGCCATATCTCGTGATGCTGAACTACAAGAAAAATCAGAAACTGATCTAAAAAGAATTGCAGAATTATTAAAAGAACGCTGTGAACAAGCAGTTCTAGAACATAAAGAAAAACTTGATGAAGAACCAAATTATGAAGGTAAAGGTGAGTTGGTACAATATATTCCTGATTTTAATTTCTTCAATGCATTTAGTTAGGAAAGTTTGCTCAAATTTTATAGATTTTTCTTGTCAGAAAAACTATTGAATTGTTTTAATCAGAATTTTATATAAGAATTTTATAGGTATAAGGCTGAAAATAAGAGATAGTGTAAATACTTTTGTGTATAATTTTTTTTCTTGAATCAGTCTGTTCAAAATAAGAACAAAATCTTTTGTTCTGTGAATTATTAATTAAATTAAAATTATTATGATTTTGTACTGTAAGGCATCCACACAAAGTAAAGAATATTTGAACTTTTAAAAATTTATGCTCAAGTTTCTGAAATAATTTTAATTTAAGCTCTATTTTTTTAAAGTGTTACTATATGTTGGCTAAATGTTTTTTATGTTTTAAAATCAAATTTTTTTAAATGGTATTTTTTAAATAATATTTTTTTGTCTTAGGAGCTGGTAGAAGACCCCATCGTGGTCCATCTTTCAAACTTTCATCTGTAACAGTGAATGCTCAAACAGTTATAAAAATACAACAAGAATTGGAGCCTTTGTTTAACTGTCTTAAAGAAAAAGATGGAAAAAAAACGTGAGTCAGATTTTTTAATTTGAAATTCAGTTTTATTAAAAAGTAAATAATAACTTGGAATAAAAAATGGAGTTTTACTTGTTTCGTCTACTGAATTCATAAAATTAACTAATTAATTATTGATTAAAAAAAAATTCCAAAGCAATGTTTATCTTTTTTATTTATGTAGGTATGAAATAAATGGAAGAGTAAAACTTGTTAATTGGGACTGTGAATGGGAAATGGCAGATGACATCAATTTATTGGTTGGAATATATGAATATGGTATTGGAAGCTGGGAAGATATAAAAATGGACCCAGAATTAAATCTTCGTGATAAGGTAACCCTTTTGTTTAAATATGTTCAAGTGCCTAAAGTAGTAACTTGTCTTAAAGATTCTAAGATATATTCTATATATGATAACTTTGTGGATATAATTAGAATTTTCATGTGTTATTTCTTAACTTACGCTTTTAAATATGATTTGGAAAGTTAACATACTGGATGCTATAAACACAAAGTTTATTTACTGGCCCACCCAGACCACTGGCCAACCGGCAATTACCCAAATGCCTGAGTGATTTGTGACAATCGGTAATAGTTGTGTTAATGATGCTTTTTTTTTTTCAATTTCATTATTATTTTTTTTAAATTTTATTTACATTTTGAAACATTTTGTGTCCAGCACTTTAGTGTGAGGACAATTATATTTTAATCAGTGACTTATTGAAATATTTTTTTAAAAATCTAGATTCTTCCTGATTCTGATCTGAAACCTCAAGGTAAACATCTTCAAACCAGAGCAGATTATCTTTTAAAACTTCTCAAGAAACAAAGTGAAATTGTTCCAGTTTTCACAAATGTAAGTAGATAATTCAGTCACATAGAAATTTTTAACTAATGAAAAATAAGGTCAATTATGAATTTTTTTGCAAATTTGCAGAATTATCTCCCTAACAAATTCGATTGTAAGTTTGCATTAATAAAACCACCTTTGATAACTATTGCAGTAAAAAGTATTGAAATTTTATCTTAACTAAATGTAATTAGACGAAGGATGCTCTACAGTTTTGTTTAAATCATTTAAGGATCAAAGAAATAGTAGATATCAACTCCTATTCGGTCACATGATTAATTTAGTGAATAATTTCTTTAAAATTTTTTCATGATGTTATAACATGTAAGTTCTTTCTAGTGAATAGATGACTGTTCATACAGTTTTTACAATGTCCTGTACTCAATAAACTTCTATTGTGGTGACTTTTTTGCACCAATTTCTTAGGGAATAAAAGATGCAGAATGAAGATATTTTGAGCAACACACTGTTCATTTTTTTTTTTAGATGATCTAATAGTAAATAGCACTATATTAGTCTCTTCAATGCATATTTCTATGAAGATTTAATGAAACAAATAGTCATCATTCTAATATAGAATCAAGTCATTGAAAGTTTAATCCAGTTTTAAATGATGTTACTTTTTAAAGCAAATTGTATAACAAAAACTATAATTAGATATGAATATTATCTTTTGCTGAAATATTTTTGGGTAAATAAAAAAAATACTAAAATAAATGACATAAACTCAATCTGAGTGAAAATAGAGCAACAAAATTTTATTAAGTAGGAATTTCTCGAAGTGTATTGAGTTAGGTGGATGTTATGCAAAAAATAATTTGCAATTTCCATAATTAAAATTTTTTTTCAATTTGTCTCTGATTTACATACAGTTGGCATGTAGAATTCAATGGGTGTAGTATTTAGTAATCACATTAATAAACTATATATATATATATATAAATATATATATATATATAATTTTTTAAACACAAAAATAAATTTAAAAGCCTTTTTGGATGTTATTCTTTGATTTTATAAAAATAAAATAATGATCATAATGGATCAAAGTTTGATTCCTCTTAAAAAAACAATTTCATAAAAAATAAATACCCTTAAAAAAAATTCATTTTCATAGACGACTGCAAAACCCAAGAAACAAAGGAGGAAAAAACCCAAATCTGCTGAAATAATTTCTGAAATTAATGAAGCTGGAGATATGAGTGCTAAAGAAGAAACAAATGATAGTTTCCCAGATAGTGTAAAGAGTACAAAGAAAAGGAAAAAAGATAAAGAAGATGAAAAAGTAGAAGAAAAGCAAGACGATGAGAAGAAAGAAGAAAAGAAGGACAAAAAAGACAAAAAGAAAAAAGAAAAGGTGCGTTTAATTTGATTATTTGTTGCCTTTTTTAAAAATCTTGGTAAATTAATTAATGTGACAATATGCTTCTAATAAAGAATATTTGTGACATTACTTGACTATTTTGCGATTTTAACATTTCTTTTAATTCTGTGTTTATTAGCAAGGGTTTGAAAACATACTTTTAGAATATTCTTGTCATGGCCCTAATAACTAGGACCTTGACAAGAATGTTCTTTAATAAAGGCATATTGTCACAGCCCTATTAATTACATTTATTATTTCACAATAGTGAAGAAAACATTTTAGACTAAATTTAAATTAAAGCAACCAAAGACTTCATAATTAAAATCCTATCTTTGTATCTTAAGAAATCTTTAAATAGCTTCAATGAAAAATGTGAAAGCATTCATTATCTTCATGATAATTTTTTTTAATGTAAAATAGGTTTTTCTTAATTTGAATAACTTTTGACTTCCAGAAAAATCGCAACGATGGTCCTATGCATTTCACTGCAACATCTGAACCTGTGGCTATATCCCAAGAAATGGATATTGGCCTCCCAGCTGAAGTATTTAAAGAGGTATTTCTGATTTTTTAAAAAGTTTTGAATTATTAATAATTAAAGGAGTTTGTTTTTCTTTCTATTTTATAATTTCTACTTATTAGATATTTATACATATAGTAAAGGAAAATATAAATACTTATTTTGAATAAACTTTGATAGACATGTGAATCTAACAAAAGTTGTAAGAGCAATATAAATATTGGTCTTGTTGTGGCATAGGCAGACAATAATATAAATGGCACTATCAAATACCTTGCCACTGATAGAAAATAAAATGTAAATGTATATGAATAAATACATGATATTAAATTGAGTTGAGAAAAATGACGAAAAAGGCAATTGTTCAAATAATAAATATGAATTTATTGATGAAATTGAAAAATGATAAATATGAAAATTGCCAATATTAATTTTTTTTTGTTTTTACAAAATATATATTTTTCTGATTTATATTTTTTTAACAAAAATATATATTTTACTTATTGGAGCGATATGGCTTGTGACAGTCTATAAATACTTACCATCCATGTAGATATGATATAGTGTTTGTTCAAAAACATGACATTCAGTTGGGTTGTAACCATGTAGACATTTAAAAGCTCATTAATTCACATAATAATATAAAATGATTTTATGCTTTAGTTTTTAGAATTAATTCATTCCATTAAACTTAATTAAAATTATTTTTTTCTTTATCAGTGCAAAGAAAAAATGCGGCCTGCCAAGAAATCTCTAAAGCAATTAAGTAGCGGAGATGATAGCATGTCTGAAAAAGAACAGATGAATCAAACGCGTCAGTGCCTCTTGAAGATTGGTGATCGTATCCATGAGTGCCTTGCTGAATACAATAACCCTGACAAGATAAAAGAATGGCGCAAGTAAGTTTACTCTTCATTCATTCGTATATATTTTGATTTTGTTATATTCTTATTCCTTTGACAAATTATTATGGTTAATTTTTTTCAATTCTGTAATAATATCATTTTTCTTAGGAATACATAACCATAAAAAAATGTATAATTAATTCTTCATTTTATTCTGTTTACCAAATTTATTTTCTATTTTATAGATTAGAAAAGAAATTATTTCAACTGCTTAAGAATATTGATTGATTTGTTTATTTCATGGTTTTGTTTTAGTTATTTATGGATTTTTGTTTCTGAGTTTACTGACCTGAGTGCTAAAAAGCTTTATAAATTGTATCGAACTGCTGCTAAAAGGAGAGAAGATGAAAAAGAAAAGAAAAAAGTAAGTAACTTCATATTTTTTCTTATATTTGAAAAGAAACTATGGTTTATAATACCTTGATAAATAATTAATTGTAAAAATATTTTTATTTTATTAATAAAAAAAAAAGAATTCTATGGATGGAGTAAACAATTGGTTTTAAAATACTTATGAAGTTAGACATTGAACCAAGGAACCATTCAATTGAATTTTTTAAACCATCTGTAATCAATATTTCTAATGTTGATTCCTGAATCTGTTTCTCAATGTTCATTTAAAAAAAAAATTGCTGCTTTAAAGATTTTTTAAAATTCTTTTTTGTGAAGATTTTTTATTGTATGTACAAAATATTACATTTTGTATTGTTAGCTTAAACTTAATAAATATAAATTTCCTTCTAGTATTATGATGATTCTTCAGTACAAGTGATATTCTTGGGCTATAATTACTTTTATTATTATTATTGTTATTATCATAATAAGAGAAAACAATATTTAAAAAAAAAATTTCTCTACCTATCAACCCCTGTGTGTTCTTGTTATTAAAAATTAATGAAAGAGAATATATAATTTCTCATTTTTATTGATGAAACATTATTCATTAAATGATTTACATGGTTTGTAATACTATAACTGTAATAATACTGGTTTGGCCAAGGTTTTGTTTTTACCGCTTATTCTCAACTGGGTAGCTTTTTTAATCCTTCTGTGCCCACATTGTTGAAAGATCCACGGAAAAAGGAATGCAGTTCAGCTGAGGAAGTGCTTTGTTTGCATTGAAGAAAAAAAATGAAGCAGCCTCTCATCAACAATAATTTATTATTTATTTTACCAGTTAAAGAAAGTACTCAAAATTAACTCATTTTAGTATATGAATTAATGCCATAATCAATTTAATATATTTAATTAATTTTGTCAGTTAACTTTTAGACACTTAAGTAATAGTGTCAAAGACTGACCATTGTCCTTGTTCTATTTCATTTATTCACTACATTAAAGGTGTATTATTTAATCATCATTAAATAATTTTTTAAATAAAACAGATGTTTCATTTAAACAAAAGTATATTATATCTACTTGGTCGAGCACAAACTAAAGTTAGGCACAAGACCATTTTTATGTGCTCATTACCTTCACCTAGATGAGTTGCTCAATTAAAAATAAGTATATGCCATTGACTATTTGCTAATATTTAGGATTTAGAAATCAATGTGATAATATTTTATATTCTTTGTTTTCACAATTTCTTTTTTCAAATTCAAATCAGAATAAGATTAAATGCATTAAAAAAAAAAGCTAAACTGGATTTTATATTTCTTTATAGCATCCCAAATTTTCTGAAAATCAGCATTTATCTCATTACAAAATTGCCAAACGTCCTCAAGTTCAAAATGAAAGGAAAGATCCTCCAATGAAACGGCATTTTGGTTCTTCTGATCATTGGACTGACAAAAGTAGGGACAGGTGAGTTGGAAAATTTTTACTTAGAAAAATATCATTTCAATTAACTTTAGTTATTTTGTAAAATACTTTAAAGCTAATAATTACTCTATGAACAAAAATTATTAAGAATATCTATTCTTAATAATTTTTGTATTTTTTTAAATAATTATGAAAACAATAATTTATTTATATATATTTTGTCATTACCAAAAACAAAATTCAAATTTAGTTTGATAATTTGTGGAAATAAAGTTAATTAAGTATTGTCTCAGGTAATTGTATTTTTGTAAACTCTAGAAAATTGTATTTGTAAATAAAATCTTTGAAATATTATTTAATAATCATTTGGACTTTTGTTCTGACCTTCATTGTTATATGCAAAAATATTTCAGCTGATGTTTTCTTTGACCTTATTTGGGTATCATTTGTCATTCTTAAAAAACTTGAAATTATGACTCTACATGATACCATAAAATATTTTAGCTCTACTTGCAGTCAGGATTGAACCATTGACCCATAAAAACCTTTTTTGACAATTATTTTAATCTTTTTGTTGTTGATTTAACAGGACTAATGGGAGTTTTTATCAGATTACTTGATCCTGGCATAGTTTTGAATTTAAAATACTATGTTTAACTTCAATCTTGTAAATTCAGACACAAATAATATTGAGATAGATTTTATTTGAATTAGCTTTTAGGTTGGTTTTTTTTCTACTTAGGTTTCATTATTTTAATTAACTCAGTTAAGAAGAAAGTGAAACCAATGAATAAAGAGGCAAATAAGATTGTTGAATCTTATTTAAACAAAACAATTCTATAAAAGTCATCCCTGAAAAAAAGAAAAAAAAACAAAACCAAGCAAAAAACACTTCATCTTGCAGTATCAAAGAAATCAAAGCAAAACCTCTACTTTAGAAATTCATTGAATTATTTTATCAATTGAATTCTTTTTTGCTACTTTTTCCTAAAATTTAGTCAAGTAATTTTGGATAATCCAGTTAACAATTAACAAGCAGACGATCAAATTAACACCTTTAAAAAAAAACATGGCTTTCTTGTCGGAGGTAAAAAGTGGGTTTAGAAATAGCACTAAAATGGAAGAGTTTTCAATTGTATTTACATAACAATATATAGATTTTGTGTTCTCTAAGTTTGACTTTTATTCTGTACAATCTTATGGTAGAATTTAACTTGATAATCACATAGCTTGAAACTCAAACTTGCAGAATGGCCTTTTCTATATATGTGTGATATAAATAAAAAAAGAACGATTCTCTAGAAGAAGTGTGTTTGGTGAGATACCAAAAGGTCTTATGTGCCAATTCCTGTTTTCAGCACATCTTCTCACAGCAATGGCCCATGGCATAGCTCTTCTAATTCTAATTCCAACAATCCAACATCTTTCCGTAATGTGTTGGGAAACTCGGGTCGTGATTCAAGTCGGTTGGACCTGCCTCAATCCACCATGAGTCCCCATTCGGATAGATGGCAGCATAATAGCCCCCTATCTCGGACTGGAGACCAAAAGAGAAATCGGTAAGCCTACCTTTGATTCTGAGATGGCTTCTCTTATCACTTCTCTTTCAGGTGGTCCTGTTTTCTGCAATCTTTTTTAAGCTCTTTTTTTTGTTTATGTGTATTTTTTGATTTTTTTTTTTCAACTTCATTTTATAAAACTTTTTTTTCTTTGTATTCATATTTCTCTGATGAGATAATTTTAGGATTTACATAACTTAGACTTTTGTCCTCATTGTATTCTCATTAGATTCTGTATTTAATAGTTTGATTACTAAGTATATCAGATCTATACAATAAAATAACTTTTCAATGTAACAGATTAATAAAGATAATAGAGTTAAACAAAACGTCTTCTGTAATTGTTAGTTTAAATGTAACGAATAAACATAACAAAATCTTCAATATAACACAATTAATGAAAATCTTTGTCTCTTTAAAAAAAACAAAAAAACAAAATATCTTTAGTAATTAATTGAAAGTCTCAGATTCTTCAATTCTTTTCTTCCTTTTAAAACAACTGATGTCGTTTCCAGGTAAATCAAACTATTATTTTTATCTCTTTATTTTCATTCTACTGCTATATCAACAATCTATCTTTTTTATCCCATTATGTTAAATTAATATAATACTTATAATAGAGATAGAATTATGTCATAACTTAAGCACCAAATGCAATGAATTTTGTCATAAACATTGCTTTTAGTATCAAAATCACACTTTGAAATGAATGCTGTTTTCAAGTCATCCAAATTATAAAAGTAATTTTTTAGAAGATATTTTTTAGTTTATAATTCCAAAGATTTCAGTTGCAAGGACTGAGACAACACTAGTCTATCTACATATATATATCTATGAAAAAAAATTAATGCCTCTATTACTAGGATATTCATGAATACAACACATCAAATGAAGACATTTACTCTAAGATGTGTAAATAGTCTAAGTTAAGAAGACTATTTTATGTGTGTGTGTGTGTGCAAAGCAATAACGTTTTTCATTTAAAACTAAAATTCTCCTCTTTTTTTTTTTTTTTTTTGCGTTGTAGATATGATATGGGTTCGAACTCTTATAATAGAAACCTGCATCCTCCCCCTCCACATCCTGATATGTATGGCAGAAGTTACCATGGAGGAGATCACCACCACAGGTAAGAAGATCAGTTCTCTATGAGCCTCCATAGCAAAACTGTTCCTAGCAATTCATATTCATTACTAAATATTTTATTCAAACTTCTTAGCATGAAATCGAATCTTGAAAATCATTGATTGATTGATTTAATCAGCATATCGACCCTCATTAGGTCATTCAAGGCTGAAAACTGTTTTAAAATGCTCTACCTAGTTTACTTCTTTCACTGTTTCTGCTTGTTTGTTTTGTTTTTTGAAGGTGGTTGTCTTAAATTATTTTTTTGGAGGAACAAGATTGTTTTTTTTTGTTTTTTTTTTAAAAAAGGATTTGGTGTTATATTCTTAGATGTAATCCAAACTCTCTCAAAATTGAGAGAATGTTTTTTATGCAGTTGTTTTTAATTGTCTTTCATATTGTTGGTTTTTAGTTGGCAGTTTTTCATGGTAGCATAGGCTTCAGAATCTACAAGGATATATTTGATTGTGCTAGTTTTCTGACATGAAAATCATTAATTTACAGAAGTAGTTTTTAAATTTTTATAACTAAGTTAGAAATTTTGGTTTCTGTGCTTAACTTCTTAAAACTCAAAATTATGTGTTAATATAATAGTGAAAATGTTATGTTCTTTTTATTTTACTTATTAAATAATGACACAAGATAATAAGATAACATTTTTTTGTCCAGCGACTGAAAAACAGATGCTGACCACTCTTTATTTTCAAACTCTAAAACAAAACAAAAAGCGTTTGTAATTATTAAAGGGTAATAACTCTTAATCAATACGTGATAGTAAACAAAGCTTATTAAAAGCTTATAAAAATCTTATTAAAATGTGTAATTATTCTTATTTTTAAAGTATGGATCTTATGAAATTAATCATGCACAAAAAAAGGGTGAGCATTTGAGATTAAAAATGATTTGATGAAATGAAAAAATGAAGTTTAGAATTATCAATTCTATTATTTTTTGGTTTTCTTTAAACTTTCTAAAAACTCTTGCCATCTTAAAATTTTGTTTTTTTTACCTTGAAAAAAAGTCTTGAATATTTTTTGTTTGAACAATTTTTTTTTTCTTCAACCTCTAGATTCAACCATGATCGGCGAGATAGAGATCACGCTCCATTTTCAAGCAGCAATTCTGGATACAGTTCACATAGTCGATTTGATTCTCACAGAGGTGGAGATTTCCGGTATCATCATCGACCTGACTTTAAGCACCATCATTCAGGAATGGATAGAGACAAAAGGTGAATACACTTTGAAATATGGATCTTTTATTTTTCAAATTAAATGGAAGCTTTCTAAAAATGTTACAATGTATTTCTTAAGTTTCAAATAAAATTAGAAGATTTTTCTATGTTGATGTATCAGGGCTATTAAAATCTATTTGTTATTTTGGGTTAATAACTAAAAATGTAACAATACATGAGTAGTTGCAGGAAATTATATTTTTGTAATTAATAGTTTTATTATCAAGTATATCAGACCAATACAATAAACTTTTCAATGTAGTAGATTAATAAAGTCTTTGTATTATGAACATAAAATATATTCTGTAATTAATAGTTAAATCATTAAATATAACTGTTCAATACAATCGTCTGCAATTAATCCAATGTATCAGATTCTTCATGCACTTAAACCAACTGTATCCATTTAAACTCAACTGATCTTTTTACTGAATCACTTCCTTGTAATTCTCTAAGTGCTATCTCCCTAATGGCCTCATATTGTCATCTTTTCTCCTTTCACTGAAAGCCAACAAAAAACCTGGCTGTAGCAAAGTTCACATCTCATAAATCCTCACAACTGTGAGACCACATTTTCCCATAAGCTCAATTTTATTTATATTAAAGATTTTATTTTGATAATCAATTAGTAGTGGCAGAAGATACATTTAAATTCAAAGGGTTTTTTTCAACATAATTATCAACTAAATTTTCAAGACATTCATTATTATCTAATTTGATATTGTATAGTCAGTGAATGTCATTTGATCATAACTAGTGCTGTAATAATATGATTTTATTAAAGATTATTCTTGTTACAGACTCTACTATTTTGTGATTTTTCCATTTTTTTAAATTCTTTACTTATTAGTAGAGCTGTAATAATATGCTTTTATTAAAGATTATTCTTGTAAGAGACTTGACTATTTTGTGATTTTACCATTTGTTTTAATTCTTTACTTATTAGTAGGGCTGTAATAATATTCTTTTATTAAAGATTATTCTTGTAAGAGACTTGACTATTTTGTGATTTTACCATTTCTTTTCATAATGACCATGTTAATAATTCTAAATGGTATATTTTCTTTCTTGACAGCCATCAGTCTTACCAAGACAGAAAACGAAGAAATGATGATCGTAAAGAACACCGTAGCAGTAAAGAACGAAAAACTGATAGTATGTCACGATTGTTACAATCTTCTCAGGATCCAAAACCTAGAAATTGAATCCTTCCAAATCTTTATGGTTAATATTTAATTTATATTTTTCCTATCAACAATTCCTTCCTTTAATGCCTGGCCACTCATGGCTCAAACTAAAACAATATCAGAAAAACAACCAAAAAAACACAATGCCAAAGAAACTCGAATACGATCAGATACTGAAATCATCAACAAAAAAAAGTATATTTAAAAAAAAAAAAAATCAAAAACAACAAATATTTTAAATTCAGAATAGATTTTTTTTCTCATTATATTTTAGTTTTTTTTTCTTTATATTTTTTTATATACATGTAAATAAAATAATTTTGCATGGATTGCTACTTCTGTTTTGAACCCTATGATTTTAAAAAGTTATTGATTTTCTGATATACAAAATCAATAATCTTTTGCTTGAAGAAAGTCATAAGATTCATTACACATCTAGGGATTAATACGAAAACAGTTATGTGTATATATTGAAATATAGGAAACAAAAAAAAATATAAAACACTTATAGTCTATTTCATTTATTAAATATACATACATACATACATGATGATAGCAGCATCTTAGCAGATGATTGCTGCCTCAAGGCTCTTCTCCTGCACCACACTTCCTCCTGTCAGTCCTCAAAATATCTTTGAAGACCAGCAGCTGATCTACAGGGGCGATGAGAGACATGGCATATAAAAATCCCAATCCTGACAAAATTAATCGTAGGTGGATAAGGAGCCCTGTTTTTGTGCCCAGCCACGTCTCCTCAATCCAGCTACAGACTCGCAAGCCTTACTGCACACAACACATACAAACATAAGATATATATGAAATAACTAAAAACTGAAATAAAGATTTAGGTTAATATTTTTATTGAAAGTAAAATCATTTTCAAGTTGTTTAATACATAACTTTTGGGATGACAAGTTTTAATAACTAAAAAAAGAATGTAACAACTAACGACCTTGAAATTTAATTATGACTCGTTCTTACACAAACATAAAAACCTTAATAATATGATTTGTCTCATTGTGCAACGAAAGGATTTTAAAAACTTATTAACTGATAATACCAATACTACTTGTTCCTCACAAAAAATAAAGACAGACAAAAGAACAAAAACAAAACCTAACAAGCAAAAACTGTAAAACAAGTAAACTAGGTAGAGCAATTAAAACAGTTTTCAGCATTGAATGACTTAATGAGAGTCAATATGCTGTTTAAATCAATCAAGCAATACATGATTAGTACTGTACTAATTAAAGATGTGTTAATCTTTTGATATACTACAGTCTGAAATATTGCAATTGTTTTCAAAATTGCCTTTTTTGTTGTTCAATTTTTCATTTCTGAAAAGTTATTAATTAAACAGATTCATAAAAAAAAGGCCTTAATTAAAACTGATATATTATCCTAAATCTTTATTTGTATTTATTTCATATTAATTAGACATAAAGACACAAAAACAGTCACTCACACACACACACACATACACATACACACACACACACACACACACACACAGAGGCTGTATGTTTTTATTCAAACAACTTCAATTGAATAATTTAGACATTTAGTAACTAATCTTTTTCTTAGTACTTTTAGACCAAACTTTTAAAAACACAAAAACTCCACTAAAACAAATAATCTTGTTACCCATCCAAAAAAAAAACAAAGACAAACACCTAAAAAACAAACAAAAAAAGAAATGAAAACAAACAAGCAAAAACTGTAAAACAAGTAAACTAGGCAGAGCATTTAAAAAAGATTTCAGCATTGAATAACCTATTGAGAGTCGATATGCTACTTAAATCAATCAATCAATCAATCTTACTACTATTATTTGATCATTCTGATAATATTCCTAATGTTTCTCTGGTTTCAAGGGAATAATTAAAAATATAATAATAGGAACTGAGACAAAAATGCTTTCTATGTTCAATCTCATTTATACTTGACTATTTATATGAGGGGAAGTCCATTTGGCCTGGTGGGTAGGCAGTCAGACTTTGGAATTGTAATACACAAGTTCAAGTCCCAGTCGTTTCATCATAATTGGACAAATACCCGTGGGAAAGGTATGAATCCCCACAATTCCCCCAGCTATGGTTTAAATATCAAACATTGTGTTATTAAAAAAAACAAAAAAAACATTTATGTATGCATTGAATGTTCTTGGCATTAAATGACCTAAGAAAAAGTTGATATGCAGTAAAGCAAGCAACCAGCCAATCTATGGCTGACAAGGTCACCTTTGGACTGACAAAAACTTGCTGCTAATATCACAAATAAGATTTGCTTGAAAGCTGTGTTTATATTCTTTAAAAAAATGTAAATTTATTAAGTAGTTCTCAACATCAATATTAGTTTGAATGAATGTAAGGACTTAAACTTAACATTCCTTATTGATAGTTTCTTGTCTATACATTTATTTTATGTAAAAACATTTTAAATACATATCCAGTTTTACATTGAAATAATAATAAAGGTTTTATTATAAAATTAATGAAGCTATTCATTATTACATTATTGAAGGGAAAAAGATTTTTTTTTTCAATAGAATTTTACAACATTGATCTCAATAATAAATAATGTAATAAAGGCAAGCAAATAAATTTCAATTTCTCTCAATAAAAACTATTACTAATTGAGCATATAAAACATAATTAGTGTTAGTTTTTAATAAATATTTTATATCTTAATATCTAAAATTCTAAGTTAAAATCGAATTATAGTAAGATTATAGAAATTCATCTTAATTTTTGATTCAATAGAAAAAAAGTGAATGTTAAAAAATGGTATAATATATATATATACGTATACCTATAACTAAACTAGGCAGCGATGGTGGAGCATTGGTAAAAGCTCGGGCTCTGGAATCGTATTACGCGAGTTCAAATCCCAGTCAAAACTATTACTTTCA